>UFQX01000134.1:349655-460368 GCA_900497675.1 Arapaima gigas
CCCCCCCCCCACTGCCGTCCCATGTCAGAATCTCTGCTACCTCAGCCACACCAGATGGTTCAAGTTCCAGCTTTTTTCTCAGCCTTTTTGTATTTATTTAAACATCATAAGCCCCACCCTGAAGTTCTGCAGTGAGCCTTTTTTGTAAAGGTGCCAGGTTTAGATTTGGCGTCTTGGTAGAAGTAGATTTCCCCCCCCCTTTTCTGACCCCAAAGACAGAGGGAGGGGATTTCTGCCCCTCCCCCACCTTGGCTGACTCCTTCCTCTCTCTCTTTGTGTGACGTTCTGACCACTGACGGCTACATGTTAAGAGATAATTCCATATCCTGAGGTTACAAACCGGCTTAGACTGGCTCATGCATTCTGACTGCGCTGGGCACCATGGGTAAAAAAATAAATAAGTAAATGGAACTGTGGCTTTGCTTTTAAAGGCACAGGATCTTAATTCACATGGAAGGTGACATCAAGGGGACTTCTGTGACTGGTGGTCTTCCCAGAGCAGCCAAGGTCAATCTATGAATTGCCGTAATCTTAATCTTGTGCATTTTTAAGTTCAGAAACGGCGTGTGAAACTTAAGTCTCTATACAGCTGTTGAAATCTAAGCCAAGGATGTGTCCCAAAAATTGCAGTGCCCCAAATTTGTTTTTTCCTCGACATGCACACAAGTAGTTTGTGGTTAGAGCCAGCGGTGGAAGATTTTCAGAACGAATAAAGCACAGTTGATTTGCTGTAGTGAAAGGTGGTCTGTATTTGAGCATTTAAGTGCACTATGCCCCGTCTGTGTCTTTCAGTAGTTTAAAATGACAAAATCCCTAATTTTGAACAGATATGTTTTTTGAGATATGTGTAAGTACATTAATGTGGCCTAAATTAGCACTGGTCTGCCCTGAGGACTGATGATGTCTTGCTGTTAGAGATATTAGTCTAAATTTCCTTTCTCTGTTTAGATCCTCCTTCCATGGTGTGGGCATGCTTTTGTTCCTGTTTTGGTTTTTATACTTTTGCCCGAATCCTCATTATACTGTATGTATGTATGTATGTATGTATGTATGTATGTATGTATTAAAAGTTTTTGGAAATACCTGAAATATTTACACAGATATAGAAATGTTGTTTAGGATGATGACGTCTCTCTCCGGACTGGATGGATTATGATATCAGGTGAGGATATCTTGAATGGCATACTACAAGTGGCAGGGTTGCTTCATATCCCTATAATGACTTCATTAAATTGAGCATTTGGACATAACATGAAGACCAGCAGGTGGTTTAGCTGTGCTGGGATGCAGTGGCCCAGCCATGGGACACGGAGGCAGGTATGATGGAGCTTTGTGTGCCAGCCCACACAGGGACCTGCAGCAGATGATGCTCACACAGATGTCTGGTGTCTGCACACATGCCTCGGTTACACATTATAATGCACTGTGGCATTGCACAAGATGAGTCTGTGATTGAAGGTAGTACAAGATGGAGGCTGAAGTACAACTGTGTTAAAAATGCAGCTCCTTGGTCTTAACTGGACTTGCTTGTCTATCCACTGCTTTCGTCTCAGTTGCTTTACAATTTGACAATCTACCCCATCCACCCCCATACTCTGCCCTACAGTACATACAAAATCTCCAACACTCCCTCCCCTGGGCGATGACAACAGAAAAGGAATTGATTAGTGGTGCTGTTTTAAAAATAGAAAGGCATGTCACCATGGCAACGGCCACAATGAGCTGTTGTCTTGTTTAATGAAGACCAGGATTTAAGTGTTGTGGTTGAGAGAGTTTGTGGGAATGGGAGGAGTGTGTTTAGTTACATTTGGGTGTTTTAGTTTTTGTTGGCCAACAGAGGCCATTTTCTGGTGTTTTCTGTGTCATCTGCTTAGGTGACAATGACTTTGTTTTATTTCCATTATATCAGTGATGTGTGTACTCTAGACAAAGCCAGCATATTCAGTCAAACCACGTTAGTAAAAATAGGGCGAGTATGTGTGCTTTAATTTTTTTCTTTTCTACCTCAACAGACTCCAAGGTTACAAAGTAGAGTTGTACAGCTTATGGCTGGGGTCCCAACAGGTGCCTTCCCTACCTTAACGTACAGTGTAACCCCTGATGTGTATTGATTATGATGGGGAAATTTTAACAAGCAAGTTCAGCAGTTTATCCTTATACCCAGAACATTTTTCTTTAGTTTCCTGGAAACCTCATCCTTCACAGTAGTTCTGAAAGTCAATCATGAACTGCAGAAATATGGATGTGCATTTTTCAATAGCTGATTGTTACAGTTGATGTAAATTGTGATGGTGTGTCCTATAATGCATGATTCCTTGTAATCACTTGCATCTATCAGCAAGTTCTATTTTTTTGGGGGGGGTGACTTATTTTTGTCAGGTGGTGGTGGTGTTGTTTGATTGCTTTAAAATTTAGTTCGTTTATGGTTTTCTAAACCTGTTAATTGAAGAAATGTGATTACATCACTCTAGCTGCTCAGCTGACGTGCCATCTGAGCTGTGTAGCCACAGTTGCTGAGAAGTAAGGTTGGTGCAAGACGGTGAGGAAAGCAGATTCCAGCCCTCTGTCCAGTGTGCAGCCTTGTCATTTTGTGGAAAGCAGTCAAAATGGTGAGGATTACACAGGGATTCCCATTCCCGTTCATGAAGTTGTAGGAGGTACCAGCATTTGTTCTGAGTTCGCAATACACTACAAGCCAGAGTAGTTATTCCCAGAGATATATCCATTTGGACTACAAGAATTTGACTTTATAAAAGAGTTTCATTTAATACCCCAACTTTGGCTTATAAGGCCCTTCACTTTACAAGGACTAAATTTAGATTTCATTTGCCTCCAGACAGCTAAGTACTGCAAGTCCAGAGCTAGCATGTAGTTTTTTTTTTTGTTTTTTTTTTTTTTAAACATTTAGATTTGGTTATGCTTAATGTTAAGGTCTTAAACTCCATTACCTCTTGTGTTGTGATTTTGCCTGTTAGAATCTCACTAATGACAGCCCTTTTGGACTGTCCAAATCATATCCCCTTATTCAGTGAATGAGAACTTACATCTTTATTGTTCTGTTACATTAAAGCTTCAATTCAGTTTTGATTTGTAGCCCCAACCCCATGGTGCTACTGCAGATGAGGTCTGGAAATCAGAATTTCCAGAAATCTGCTTCATTGTCCCTGTATGTCTCTAAAATTTAGTCTTAAACAAGATGCAGCAGATGGCAGAGAAAGGAACACAACTGAATCCCATGCTGGTCACTCCCAGTCATAGAACTCCTGTCCACAGTTGTCCACCCTAAGCAGACATGCTACAGTGTGCAGTGAGGTAAATGTGGAATGAACACTAGTAAAAACCTGTCAGGACATCTCATGGAAGCTTTAAACCTGATGAAGTAAAACACATAATTGCGCAAAGCTGAGAATGTAGAGTGAGCGTCACATGTGTATAGATTATGATGGGGAAATCTTAACAGCGTGTTGTACCCAGAGTTTTGTGTAATGTTTTGTATGAATTGCCATTAAACTTGCCTGTGTATTTAAAATGTACATTAGCGTTTTATTTTCCAGCTATAGATGGTAACCAAAACAAACATTTGAGCACAAGATGACCAGTAAACTAGTGTTGCAAATGACATGGTACGATGTTGTTTGGAGATCATCCTATGCTTAGGGTGCATTTGTGTCCCAGTCCAGTATTGTAATTTGATGGCAAATGCAAGAAAGGTAGACACTGAGAATCCCCATTAGATTGATCTTAAAATGGTCCCAACACCAAAAAAAATGGCAACTGCTGCCCTCTATGGGATACCAAATATTGGGACCAAGTCCTACTCTGGGCAAAACAGTTTATGGTTAAAAGATGAAACTTGATTGTCCAAGAACATCTGCACATACAAGAAACTTATCATGATGTAACAACTTTAACATTTATTTGTGACGATATGTATAAATATACCCAAGTAATGCTCAGAGGTGGCAATAGCAGCGGTACTAAACAAACATGCAATTGTTAGCTGGCCAGAATAACGCTTTGAATTCAAAACTCTAAAATGGTAACTGGATATGTAGTCTTGTATTTGTAACTTATACTTTGCACTGATCACAGGAATGTTTAAAGTAATGCTTCAAATTTGAAACAAACACACCAGGTTCAGTTGTTGAGGATGGCACACTGGTCATGCTTTCACAATTCAAATATAAGTTTGATACAGAAATTTAATCTATAGCTTAAAACACACGTATGTATGTGCCACCAAAACAACCTCATATAAGCAGCCTTTGGTTGATAAGTGCTTTTACATTTTAAGAGATATCCAGCACCCTTTCTTATTAAATGTATTCTACCCTTGATATTAGACAGTAAATTATAAATATTATTCCTCTTCTTAAAATAAATATGCAGCTAATGGTAGAAACTAATGACTAAGGATCTTCATTAAAGCCAGTGTAAGCATTCATTTTCTAAATTTTATTTCCCCCATTCTGTGCACTATGGACCTGCATTTTGTGTTCTCTTGGACACCTATTGTATGAGAATATTTGACAAATAATTCAGTATTTTAATTTTTAAGTGATTAATTTTGGCTGTAATTGAGGGTGAAACGGAGATTAGTTTGGCCTGAAATCCCATGCTGGAACAGAATTTCTCAATGGAAGAATGGGATGTAGCAAATATTGTCAAAGTTGTCAAAGCCTAACAGACAGGTGGTTAACTTGACTTGATTGAGACTATTTATTTCTGTTAGTTTGTTGTGCTGTGGTGATGCCAAAAAGGGTGAAAGCTGGATTTATTTTATGTTCTTTTGCCTCTTTCCAATTTTGGGTGCTTGGAAGAAGCAAATATGGGGAGATTGGTGTGAGCTTCATTTGAGAGTGTATTATGAGAATAATGTATCAAAGTACATTAAAAAATGTGTGTGTCAGAACAATGTAGACAGATGGAGTGATGGATGTTTTAGACATATAGCAGTTGGAAGTGAATGTTTTAAGCAGCATGAGACATTAGTCTATCTCCAGATGGATTTATTATACCAAGGTAGTACCATGACTGGATTTTGCCAAAAGTATTCAAGTATGACTATTAAAAAAAAAAGTGGAAAAATCTCCATAGATCTACATTCTTCAGCTGCGGCTATATAAGTCCTAGCCTGTAGTGTCACATAAAAATGGCCTCAGTTAGTCCTAAAACTAACTTTTTTTAAAAAATCTGTCCCAGCATGCTTGAATGCAGCCTAGAAGATGATCTCAAAGTAGGACCACATCAACTGGTTATAAATGACGATTTCTTTATTTATATATGGCTTTTTTTCATTAAGGGTCGCTGTTTGTTGCCCACTTGCACCATGAAATGTTCACTTTTCTCAGGCACACAGTCTTAGGTCTTTGCTTGTGCTGATGAAATCATCCAGACCCTTTCCTCAAAATACAAGTTGTAAAGAAAAAAGTAAATGTATTATATCTGACTTCAGAATATATCCACTGCTGCCAAATGCTTCTGTTATAGTTGAGAAGATACAGTTTTATTGTGCTGAAAGGACCAACTACTTCTTGCCTTGTCAGCATTTGACACCAGTCCTCACCACTTTAGCTGTTTAGCTCGTATTTGGTATTCTATACACTCGAACGCTCACATCATGGCTGCAGTGGGGTCACACAAGTTGGTGAAGCACTCCCCTCTGGGGTGGTAGTGCATTGGGAAATCTTCAGCAAATACCCTGTGAGAGCACTGGACTTAGAAGGCCTTCCTGGTAGGGAGAGTTGCATCTCCTGCTCTGTTTGTTTTCAAAGATGCACATCAGGTGTGGCAAGGATCAGCTTTTCCCTTTATGTCTCTGTTTTCATTTTGCCTTGTATTCACTCTCACTCATTCTTCAACAGAGAAACCCCCATGGCACTCTGTTTTAAATCTGCTGTTTTTATAATTGTTAGCTTTACAAAGTTACAGCCAGCATTTTAAAGAACCACAGTATCAGTGATGGTCTTCAAACCTGAACTTTAGTATCATGTTTTCAGGAAATGCTATGACATGGATGTGTTATACTAATGTGGTTCATAAACCTCCCCGAGATAATATTAATTCATGTTCCGGTATATGCTATTAAGTGTACTTTTAAAGTACATGGTAGGATTTTGGTGTGTCATACTTTAAGTATGCCAGGTCTTGTGCTGTCAGTTGAGTAACCCTGGTCACTCTGCTTTTCCTTGTATACACTGCTACTGACGTAACGTCTGTAGTCTTCTAAATTGTTTACTCAAAAACTGTAAGTCACTAAGGACAAACATATTGCCCAAATTAGGTGTTATGGTATACAAATTAAACAATGACAGTGTTGGCAATAATGCCTTGTGTGAGTGCTGGTTTATCTTGGTCATTTTTAAATAGGTAAAATTGTAAGTCAGTTTGGAGGAAAAATTTGGGTAAGTCCATTTGGTAAAGTTTCTTGCGTACATCCTGGTTTTTCTTTCGTGCTTGTTGGACAATTTTACATTACACTCATCTGATATTTCCATTGAATCCTTTAATCATCTTTACTTGTGTAGTTTGAATGTGGGGAAAAACTCTTTGTGATGGAGTAACTGCAGTCTTTCTCATTCAAACCCAATGAGCTGAGCTCTCCAAAGTGACATGCGATGGTGGCCCAGGCAGCAGCCCCACCTGTCTTACGGATGGCAGCCATTTTGTACCGGAATGTTCCCCTTGCTTGCGCGCCTCTGCGTGGAAACCAGGCCCGGGCGCTGCCAATTAGGCCGGTGGCCGGAGAGACGGCCAGATGGAAGCAGGAGCTTGGCTGGGGCTTCTGTGTTGGTGCCAGTGCAGCAGAGAGTGAAAGCACCGAGCCGTGCCGTCCATCCTCTGCCCAGGACTGACATGAGGACATTTTGATAGCGCGCGCTCTGAAGGAGCTGGACCCACAGGAGAAGGAAGCCCTGCTGTAATTGCGTTAAGGTTTGCGCAAGTTGCGTCAGCCGAGTGAATTGTCATGATGTAGACCATGCGTGAAATGAGCATCAGATTCCACAGTCTGGGTGCAAATAGTCTTATTATATCCATGGCCTGGTGTTGGTCTGTTTGGGGAAATCTCAGATCTGTTTTGGCTAGAGGGTGTGTGTGTGTGTGTGTGTGTGTGTGTGTGTGTGTGTGTGTGTGTGTGTGTGTGTGTGTGTGAGAGAGGGAGAGAGCGAGAGAGCGATGGGGAGAGAGAAAGGTGGGGGTCTGGGCGTTATAAGCCATGTACATAAAAAGTGGCCACACAGAGGGGAGGGTGCAGTAGGAATTAAGTGGGTAACATCTCAAGATGGTGCTGCCTACTTTTCCCCCACCCTCATTTTCAGAAGACTGCAGGGTTGCATACTAAACAATTTAAAAAAGAAGCTTTCTTTCACTACCTCTTTAGGCCCCCCAAAAATAAGCATGGCAGTTATTTTTATAGCAAGCAGAAGAATGCGTGTGAGCCAGAGAAGGTGGGACAGTGAGTGGGGGTGGGGTTGATGGCGGCGGCGGCTGCTGCTGCACAGCATGGCACGACATACAGGACGGAAGGGCTTGTGGTGCTGGGAACAAAAGGGTGTGTGAAATCCTGCTGTCTGCATTTTGTTTGAGGTTGTTTTTTAGCATGGGGCCATCCTCTCCCTCTTGATGTGGAGACCTTCTCTTTAATAAGTGTGTGTGTGTGTGTGTGTGTGTGTGTGTGTGTGTACGTACACAGGCATTTACGGACACCTGGTGAAAACAAGAATTTGGAAAGGAAATCAGTGTTCGTGTCCCCTTTTGTGCTTAAATCATGTTAGTCTTTTGCCATCTCTCCAGACTCCACACCCCTCATTCTTCCTTTTTTGCCTCTCCTTGGAGCTGCAGTTGGTTGGCACATTGCCTGGGGCTCTGTGTCTGCCATGTAGTGCGCGTGTGCGGCTTTATGTGGTTTGGGGGGGGACTTGTGTAGCAGATGACTGAAATGGTCATTATATCATATAAAGGGGGGGGGGGGGGCATTGGGGGTACTGATGGAAACACGGACGTGTGCACCATGAGGCTGTTCCCATTGGCTTGTCTATGCCACTGTAGGTTTGGCTCATGCCTGCGCAAACTCACTCCATCTTCATCATGCTGGGTGGTTCAGCCAGGGCTTTGCCAGAGTTTGGATTCGTAGGCAGTTTTCTGTTCTCCTTACCTTCCTACCTTTTTCTGTTTTTGAAAAGTGATACTAACAGAAAATTCCCTGAGAGACTGCCTCTGCAGGTCAAAATTACTTGATGATCCCCTTCTGTTTCAGTTCTGATGGCTGGGGAGTTAATCTATCCTTATTTGGCAAAATCATGTATTTTTCCCTTAATGTAAACTGCCGTTTTTTTTTTTTTTTTTAGTGCATGTCATATCCGAGAAGTCTTGCATTGTTAATAGTCCAAGCAAAATTTACTGCATGAATAACATAAATGATATGCGGTAAAACCCCCATAAGATGAATTTGAATATAACGAGATTGGCTCTTCTCCTTCCACTCACTTGTTATTGTTCTCTGCAAGTGCCAGTATTTAAACATGCTGCCTGTCAATTCCAATTCCATTTCCTCAATAAACATTTAAATATGCCACAAAGAAACCAAGGCTGTGTTTCTGTAGTTCAGACTCCCATCACCCCCCCCCCCCCCCCCCCCNGCAATAAACCGTCCCTCAGACTTTCATTGGACCTGTTTGGTCTTTTTACGTGTTTAGTTCAATCCCCCCCCCCCCCCCCCCCCCCGCCACTGGAAAACAGACTGAAAAATCTTTTTCATTAACCTTGTTATAAAGCAACCCTATATTTTTCCAGTTTTTTCTTTTTGAACCCCACTTCCCATAATGGCAAGATTGTACTGCTATGATAAAATTGAGATGATGCTAGTAGAAGAACAATTTTAACTGGCAATTAAATGAGGGGGAGGGTCAATTAATGTTGCATTAAAATGCCATGTGAAAATTTAGTTGCGATTTGACATCTTCAGCTATCTCAGTTAAGCGGATAAATCCATTTTTGATAAATAGTGCAGTGACTTTCAACACTCCAGCACCATTGAGTAATCTGTAGATGAATTTTACATTTGTATCTAGTCATTTATAAGACTTATTTCTCCAGTGCAATGGTCAGTAATCACTAACTAATATTTAGCTGACACCTTTGTCTAAGGTGACAATGCTAGATATACTGCATTGAACTCCCTGCAATCATATACCTTTTTATATGGCAGAGTAGTGTAACACGTACACAAACACACACTTTGGGCCACTTGGCATCATCAGTTTACCTGAAATCTGTATCTTGGACTGTAGGAGTTACCCCATGTGAAAATGAACGTGCAGACTTCACACTGACTGAACAAGGATGGAGCACAGCCCAATATTAACATCAGGAAGGATGCAAGAGTTCTCTTTAAATAATTGCTTTTGTTTCTTCTCATGTAGGTAACTGCTCTACAGTTCCTACCTTGTCTCAGCAAATCTTAAATGGCATAGCCTCCTTTGTTCATTGTTGAAACAATGCTGTTTGCATCTGGTGCTTGTGGACTTCAATTCCTGGTTCAACAGGTGCTGTGTTAAAAAGATGTATTATATCTGAGAAATTTAAAGGTAGTCATTTTATTCCTACTAGAGATATCCCTTACAATAAAAGCATGTCCACCAAATTTTTTTTCTTTCCCCTCTTCCCCCTCTTCCATAAGGCATTTCATTGGTCCTAAACTATGGAATACTGTATAATACACACTGCATGTTCCTTCATGAAAGTAGAAAATCAACATAGTGCATAATAATGCACAACAGGCAGCTTATCAGCTCCACCTAATATGAATAGCATGTGGCAGTACAAAAAGGACAGTACTGGGAATCCCTGGCTGTACAGAAAGCCCAGTGACATCTGGGATTTCAACTTATGGCCGATGATGGGGCAGGTGAGACCCCACTGGTACCCTTTAAATGGATTCTGGGGTACTGGCCAAATGATGGCAGCAAACCGCACAGCCACAGCATTGTTCAGGGAATGACCGATTTTATTTTTTTTTTTATATATACAACTATTTTATTTTTAACATCTCGTATCTGGTGTAGCTGTCTTGTTCCTCAGCTTCCTTATCTGGTTTTTCTGTCTGTCTTTTTGCTTCTAGTGCTCCTCTCAGAGTGCAGATGTTTCCTGCATCTCCTGAGTGCTGCTAGCTTCCCCTTTGATTCTCTGACAAACAGCACAGGTGCAAAAAACAAAGAATGGCTCATGACCTGTTGCCTTTTGGATTGACTATAGTACATTGATGGTAAGGCCACCAATGCTGGGGAGACTTTCCCAGGTCCCTGAAAACATGACTTGCAGTGTAACCCTGCTGCTCAAAATACAGCAAACTCTGGCCTGAGCAGAAATAGAGTTTCCTTTCATAAAAAAGACCAAAAGGGGCAAACTGCAGGCACAGGTGAAGTGAGATGCTTCACTTCCCTTCACTGTCATCCTAGGACTCATGGCCAGCTGAAAAGTTCTACATAAGATGGTTTTCATTCTTTCACAGAAACATGTAATATTCCTATCTGTTACAATATAGGCTTGCAAGTGTTTTTAAACAGACTAAAATATAATTTGTTTTAACTGCTATTTGGTCAAGCACATTCAATAAAATGTGTCATCCATATTGGTACAGGCTGTTGCATTGGTACAACATGGCTTCTACAATGTGCATTCATCCATGAGTTTGATCCCAGTTCAACCCACGTGGAGTTTGTATGTTTTATTTGTGTTCTTTTGTGGTTCGTCTTGGTGCTTCAGTCTACTTTACTTGCAGAGTGTAAACATCCTCTGACTGTGGGAGGAAACAAGTGTATTTCACAACAGTTTTAGATGCAGACACGTGATTGTTAAAGTGCTGTCAGATAATCCAAAACCACTATTTTTGCTGGTGCACATTATACTAATGGCTGCATATAAGACTGATGTGATATACAAAGGTGATCATGACTGGAGTGATGTAATTTTGTAGAACATTTGGGAGATCTGGAGAGGAGTGGGTCTGATGGTCATGTTTTGAGACTATTGTTGAGTGTTAAAAGGGATTCAGCACTTCTGTGGAACAGCACCATATCAAATCCACCAATATCAAGAATTTATGGACATAGGACCTGCAGACTTTAGATCATTCCCCCACTTCTGGATGAGGAGGAGGGGCTGCGTGGGAATACTTTGGCAGGTCAGACACAACTGATACTGCAGCGTTATGGTTCAGATTGAGAGGATTGATAGTAGAGGCTAGAAGACCAGTGTAGATATTACTGTTTGGGGCCAGGAGTCCAGTAGTGTGTTATGAGATAAGGGTGGATCCTCCTGATTAAGATGTGTTTCAGGTGAATTGCTTTTAAGTGTGTGTTTGTATTATATTGTTGTGTGTTTTTTTTTTTGTTTTTGTTTTTTTTTTTTTCCCCCCCCCTAATAGATGGTTGAATGATTTAAAAGTTTAGTTTGGTGTACCTAGTGTTGTAAGTGGCCTTTGAGAAAGGTATGAGCTTAGAACTAGTTATTGTATGGTGCACTGGAGAAAAAGCATCTAAATGAATACATGTAAATGACTTTAAGAATTCGGTGTATTTCTTTGCCAATTCAATATTTTAACCCCTATGAGTTGATATTATGCATGATTTCTGTTGCACCATGCAGTTTATGAGCACAGGACATTTGTAAAGAATCACTTTATACTTGACATTGTCCATTGTGTCCAGTGCTGAATATTACAGTGTTCAGGGCTACAATAATGCAGCTCACGGCTTTCTTCTCCTCCATCAGTCTCACAGCACAATGGTCATATTCACAGGAACATTTTGTTCTGAAGCTCAAAGGGTTCGCTTGGAGTGCTTTGCCCATGTACTGAGAACTAAACTTGTGAGGTGAGAAACTGGCAGAATTAGGGTCTCATTTCACTGCCCATGTCTCTTCGAGTCAACCCACCCTACACCTCTCTCACTGATCGGCTTCTGATGCAACAGCATTGTGTTTGCCTTGGCAATGCGTGACCTAAGCATGGCATTGATTTGCATTTATTGTCTGCATGAAACATTTGTAGGAAAATCAAACCATTCACTGCCCTTGTTTTGCAGAACAAGAAAGAAGACTCTTGAATGATGCAACACCTGGCTAGTGCTTTCTGAGGAAGCTTGCAGTTAACCATGATGACTTGAACTTTGCCCTTTATTGATTCACCAAAGATGCTATGTTTGTCAGCAGCTTCACTGCTTCTTCCAGAGATGTGTTTAGTTGTGCAGCCCACAGTCTTAAGTATTTTATTTTCTTTCTTGATGGTAACCACCATGTCATCGCTTTGTCCCTTTGAACTGTTGACCAGGAGCGATTTTGTGAAGGATCATTACGTGGTAAACGTGGACCTTTTCCTGTCGCTTCCACTATAAGGTCAGCACAGAGTCATCTCTAAGCACACTGCAGTTGATGTTCCTGTTCTGCATTGCGGTTTTATTCTGCCTTCTGGCTCTTTGTGTTCTCCTGTACTGTGGCTGCATTGCCTACCTCCTACAGCGTTGTCTACTGCTGTGTCAAGGGCATTTTTTTAACTGTCTCTGCTTATTGCACCTTAATTGGATCAAGTTGAGTCCATGAACAAACCAGTAATGATATCATAGTTCTCTTTAAATGTCTCATGTCTGTCAAGAATCGGGGATTGTTCACTGTTGTACTGCTTTATACAACGGGGGTACAAGGTGAAGGAAATTAAGCTTATTTTGCCTGCAGTGCTTGGTATACTTAATGGAAATAAAAGTAGACAAAAGATGCAAAAATGATGAGGTACATGTAATGCTATAATAATGGATAAATAAGCAATATAGAATACACAGATGTGTGAACATCATTGCAGACATAATATATATTTAAACATGCAGGTAGTCCTGATCTGTGGTGGTGGTGATCAGTCCAGAGCTGTGAGTTCAGACTGACAGCCGCCTGTGGTAGGAAGCTGTTCCAGAGCCTGGTTATTTTGGCTGTCAGGCTGCAATAGTGTTTCCCAGATGGCAACAGTGAAAACAAGTGGTCAAGAAGTTGAAAGAAGTCTGCAGTAACATTTCAAGTTCTCCTAACACACCACTTGTTTTAGGTGGACTGGATGGAGGCTAGTTAGGTCCTGCTGATGGACTAGGTAATCTTGACTACCTGCCGCACAGCTCCCTGGGTAGAGGCAGTGCATTTCCCATGCTAGACTATTACATACGAGGTCAGGATGCTCTCCATGACAAAACTGCAGAAGCTGGTAAGGATGGGGAATTCGAAGTCCAGCTCTTTTCACACATCATCCCTTTTCTGGTGGGGATGCTGCTGTAGTTTTCTGCTGTGCTAGAGTCTTTTGACTGCGCAAGGACCTATTTGGTTGCAGGTTCAACTGGAGGTCAATGAAAATAGTGACAGAGCGGATTTTGTTTTCCTGTATGTCACCTGACCTGTGGTGATGCAAGATAGAGCATTGTTTACAGCGGTCCAAAGGAGAGCAGACATCTGCCTTCATTCTGCAGACACTTTCAGTACAAAAGTTTAATTAAATGCAGTTCTAAAACCATACTTCAGTGTATAATTTTTTTTTAAACCTTAAACAACAAAGTTCTTTATGAAATTTTTAAATATCTTTTTAAAAGCTACTTGGTTATCTTAAAAATGTATAATGCATTTTGTACAGTTGGATATTTACTGAGGCAGTTCTATCTAAATATCATCATGCCATCCATAAATCAAATTGCATATCCACATGACATTTACATTATGTTTTGTAGCAACATGATAAATGATGCTTATAGAACAATATGAAAAGATATGAAGTAATTTTTTAGTACAGATGCTTATGTGTCCAGAAAGAAGGAAACGGAAGAATACGCTATGATGATCAAGTATATGTCCCAATGCATCATTTTTGATAACATTTTAAACATGAACCAACAGAGGCAGATGCAGGCAAGACATCCTACTGCAGTTTTATGTGGGAGATGGCTATTATAGCATTGGAAAGAAGACATTTTGTTTAACAACTAAGCTAAAGTATTAACACTTCTTGTAATCGAATTCAACGTTCATACACATTTTGTAGCAGAATGTGTAGCAAGAAGACTGAGAAATGTGAGGACAGATTTGTTTTAATGATGTTGGCCGTAGTTGTCTCATGGGGTTTGTTAAATGGTCACAAACAAAAACTGAGACATGGATAAAAAGTTAAATGAGTGAAGTAAAAATCTACAGGGAAACATGACTGACCTTCCATATTAGCAGCAGGAAGTGGTCAGATAATTGACTGTCTTAGCTTGTTCATGCGTTATTCTGTAATGATGTGAAGTTAACATAAGAGAAGGTCTGCTCAGAATGATCGATTGTGATTTTACAGCCCTAGAAGTCTACTTTTCCTTTTTTATCAAATTTTGCAATGAACATAGAAAAACCTTTTCTGTGTTAAGTATGTAATATTTCTAATTTATTATTTATATATAAACTTTATTTATATGGATATATAACATTTATAAAATATTTATGTTAGGGTTTTTGTGGAAAACCCTAAAAGGTTTCCATTGAACTATCTACCATGAAGGTATAACAGTGGCAACCCATGACTTAAGCATGATAAAGTGCTCTAAACGTCAGTTGTCTAATTAGAAAACACTTAATGTTACAGTTAATTTGCAAACAAACAAGACTAAAAGCTTTTACTGTGTAGTTATCAAATGAAGTGAAGAAAACGTCCTTGTGAGGTTTACTGTGTGTTGGATTTCTGTTGGAGGCATATAAAACAACTGGAAGGATTGGGAGAGGGTGGGTTTTTTTCCCCCTTTGTGTAACTTTCTTTCTTGAACCTGGTAACCTGCAACAGCATCTTCAGTTATGTTCTTGAAATCTCTGGTTGATGTCACTATCACGGTCCATAATTAGTGACATCATTGCTTTTGACTGATGGGACTTAAGAGCCGTTATAAGTGACTTATCCCCGCGTTGAACAAAAGAGTCAGCTAAACTAGTAAAATAATGCACAAGCTACTTTTGTAGGTCTCAAAGTTGGGCAGTTTTTTATACTGCAGACTGTGTTTTGAAACTGATTTTTGTCTTCTGGATCTGTGTAGTGGAAATACCTCTGGCTTAACTACTTATTCTTACAGTGTGCTTAAGGGGGAGGAAAAACTGCTTCCCTAAGCAATTTATTGTCATTAATGACTTGGCCAGTGGGAGTGCACACTGCCTGATCACACCTGTCAGCTAGCAAAAAGATTCTCCGGCATTACGTGCGTGTGTGTTTTTTTTTTTTTTTTTAATTATTTTTAAACAATTTTTTCAGTGATTAATGTGTTTTTCATACACATATTATTACATGTATTGTTTAGTTCACGGTGAACTGATTTTACATGAGATTTGGCCTGAAGTGTCATTGCCCCAAGTTGCTACTACTGTACAGTACTGTGCTGTAATGTGATAATTAGTTGATGTTAATCTCTCAGTATGGCAGCACTTCTTTTCCTTGCTGGGTAATATCTAAAATGATTTTCTGTGTGTGTGTGTGTGTGTGTTTAATATGTTTATGAGTTTATCAAAGACACTGTTTATTATGCTTTGATTAATTTGAATAGCAGTAAAGATTTTTAGAAATCACTGGAGTGGTTGTTCATCCATGTTTATTTTGGATCGATCCTACAGTACCTCTGCAAAACTACTGGAAGAGATTCTTCTATGAAGAATCTAGGTGAAGGAAGGCTAAAACTGCTGTAGTCTTGGGTGTCCTCTGTCAGCTGTTTCTAACCTCATTGCTGTCTCCCTTGCTCAGGATGGAGAGGATAAGTGAGGAGGCCCTGCGGCTCAACATGCTGAAGCGAGGTCTGGAGGCACCTGAGGAACGGGAGGAGGCCCTGACTAAGCGGCTCAAAATGGAAGGCCATGAGGCCATGGAGCGTCTCAAGATGCTGGCTCTGCTCAAACGCAAAGACCTTGCAGGACTGGAGGGTGCTGCAGGGCACCTGGGTGATGCCAAGGCCTCTCCAGTTGTTGGCCAAGGACCTGCAATGTCAATGGTTTATGAGGAGCGCCTGAATGGGAGCCTTCGTGGTGGAACCTTGGCCCATGGAGGTATGGGCAGGAACGGCAAGGAGAACATGGTGGATGAACCTGTGGACATGAGCGCCAGAAGAGGGTGAGTGCATTGGAATTGATGCCCAGGTATATCTGGGTGATCTGTTAGGGATTTAAACCCCCACTACGAGAACTGGTAAATTAGAGGGAAATCCAATTGTGAGGGAAATTCTCTAACTTCTCTACCTGGTTCTTGCCAGAGATTTGGAGCGAGAGCGTCGTACACCATCACCAGATGTGATTGTCCTGTCTGATAATGAGGCCTCAAGCCCACGGGCAACTACACAAGCAGAAGAGAAAATCCGTGCTGCCAATCTGGAGATGTTTAAGGTATCAGCAAAGTTAGACAGTTGACTTGGTTAGCAGTGCAAAAGCTTAAAAAAAAAAAAAAAAAGTTATGTAGAAACTTGGATAATGGTTGTCATGAGTCATTTTAAATGGGAATCTTCAGCTATCTGTAGACAAATGCAGAGCACAGTCAAAGTTATTTAGTAAAATTATGTATGCTGTGTGTGTTCTCCGTGAATGCTGTCAAGTTACGCCTGTCTTCCCATCTGCCGTCCTAGGGTAAAAGCGGTGAGGAACGGCAGCAGATGATCAAGGCGCTAAGAGAGGAGTTGCGGTTGGAGGAGGCACGGCTTGTGCTCCTTAAGAAGCTCCGGCAGAGCCAGATGCAAAAGGAGAATGTGGTTCAGAAGGTTGGCCATGCTGTTGCATTGCATTGCCTAAGCTCTCTGTATAGCAGCTTTGTCCATGTGTCCTCTGAAATTTTCACTACATCTCCGTCCTTTATAGAAGCAACCCAGTCAGCCATATCCTCTGATGCCTGAACACAGTATTTATTTATATATAAAACAAATTTACTGTAGTACAGGTCCTGCCCTTCTTCATGAGTTTTTTTTATATTGTTGACCCAGATTACCTTTGGCAAAACTACCACAGCAGAACTTGTTTACTGACACTTTCCTGGTTGTTCTGACACCATTCCTTTCCTGTTCTCCAGGTACCAGTTGTCCAGAACACAGCCTCATCTGTGCAGAACTCCCCCATGCACAGCTCTCAGAGTGTGTCCAAGGTGCCAGTGCGCCCAGGGCTTCACACCCCTGAGCCCCAGAACCTCCGCACTGCACAGGTGGGCTGCCCTCTGTGCCTTCATGGCTCTCCATCTCAGTATTCAGATGACTTCTGGGTTTATATCTTTTGTATTTGGCTTTCCTTGTATCCCGCCTGTATATACATACGTATATCTGTTGTTATGCCAGAATGTGCCAGTTTTTGGGAATTTTCATGCACAGTATGACAGGTCCATGGTGATATATCAGTGACATGTGTATCCACCTTTTGGTTGTAAGGAGTATAATAATCACTTAATAATCACTAGAAGAAAATGTGCAAATATATATTCACTAAACAGGAACACTGAATGTGGAATAATGTAAAAGAACAAACAGTTCATCTAATGAAGCAAATGCATAGAGGTTCTTGATGTCAGTTAAATTTGTCCACAGCAAAGTCCTAGTACTACTTTTAACCCTTTTTACAATAGTTTTGTGAACTGTTTAATACATTAGTAGTATAACCTTTTTGTCCTGCCTTCTTAGATCTCTTAACTTCCTCAGATCATCTGCCCTTTATTCAACCCCCACTGTTGCTGCCTGAGAGTTGTTGCCAGAAAAGCATTTTTGAGGACAGCTGAAAGACCGAATATGTATTTAGTCCTGCAGACTTAAAGAACCTAGAGCCAGTTTCATTCATCAGGGTCCCATCTGTCTAGGTCTACACAGCTCATGCTTGCCGCTTGGCAGGCATTACACCCAATCCCCACCATTTGTCCTGCAGGAGATGAATCCCCAAGGTGGCTTCATATTGCAATTTTAGCCATGCCTGACTGAATTACGTAGGTCATATGGTGACCAGATGCTTTCTGGGGAACACCACTCCAGTTCTGGATCCAGGATTTGGTCCTTGTAACCCTGATCCACACAGGGCACACTTGTTTGTTATTGTATGTATGCTCTTAGAAATTTCTCTAGACCATTCTTTGTCTAGATTCTCCCTCAAACCTGTTGGGGGGGGGGGGGCAAGACCCTACCATAAGCACAATGCTTAGATATGCTAGTTCTGAGTTTCACAGGGGACACACAAGGCCCACCATCGCATCAAGGCCAAATGTCCTTTCTCAGAGCCCATGCTTTTGCAGGAGATGGAAAAGGACTGCTGGGTAAAGTTGTCTTCAACCCTATGTGCAGTGTGGGTTCTCAAAGCAAAATTTTTGATTGCACAGTAGCAAAATCATTTTAAGTAACCATCACAGCCCTGTGCCATTTATATTTGTTTTTTAAATCATGTCAAATCTTTTTTTCTTCCCTCTCGCCCCTTACCCTCTCTTCCCAGTCCATGAAATCTCTCATTACCTATGTTCTCCTCTACCAGGGCCACAGTGTAATCAGGTCTGCTGCCAATGCCTCCCTGCCCCCAATGATGATGTCCCAGCGAGTTATAGCCCCCAATCCCGCCCAGCTGCAAGGCCAGAGGGTGCCATCTAAGCCTGCTGTGGTGCGCCCCTCTTCGGGGAGTATCAGTAGTGCTGTCAGCTACCAGCAGGTACTTTCTTACCTTATTACTTGCCCTGTTACCAGTAAAACCACTTCCTACAACCTGTAACACTTTCTCCTTCTGCATCCTCTTATGATACCTTGTTTCCCTTTCTTTGTCATTGTTCTGCTTATAAGAGAGTCAGGAGACATGATTTCTGATTCAGTTGTCTTCATATTTTTTGCCCTGCATGCAACTCAGGCTACAAGTCAGCAGGTGGCAGCCTCACAGCGCTCAGGCTCCTCAGGCATTTACATGAACCTGGCTCACATGCAGGCAGCTGGGGCAGGAGGAGTTACAAACGTGGGGGCAGTCAGCCCGTCCACCCTGTCCAGCCCTGGGGTGGGCACCCTGGGGGAGCCAGTGAGCAGCCAGGCAGCAGCCAAGCTGGCACTGCGTAAACAGCTGGAGAAGACTCTGCTGGAGATCCCTCCACCCAAGCCCCCAGCTCCCCTGTTGCACTTCTTGCCCTCTGCTGCCAACAGCGAGTTTATCTACATGGTAGGCTTAGAAGAGGTGGTACAAAGCGTCATCGACAGCCAGGGTAAGTTAGTCGCCAGAGGGTTGCAACATGGTTGTAGTGACAGAGGTGGAGCCTACAGGGTATTAAGGTTTAACACCTTTTAATAGTTCTTTTAATAAAAGAAAAATTCAAATTTTACACCATAAATATTGCATAATATGCTTTGAATATTTTTATAACATTTTTTAGCAGTATTGGGTGGTGCCTGCTTTGCCAAATGAAAAGATGGTGTATTTGATTTCAAGTAAGTGATGATGATGATGACGATGATGATATACAAGTTATTACATCATTCTAATTATATGTGGTATAGTCAGTAAGTTATACCACTGACTGCCGTGTGATGCTGTCGGTTACACTTCTAAACACATGAGCTGCAGCTAGCCTACGTATCTGTACCATATAGTATGTACTTCAGTTGGTCATTCAGTTTTTTTCATTTTTGACAAGTGAACATTTTTAAAAATTAGGAACTTAAGACATTTTCAAGAATTTTTACACTTAAGAATCTGTCAAGGCCCAATGTTCATCTTAAACTTTGTACAATTCCTATGGAACAATGGCTGAAGTGGTTCGTGAATTAACAGGCCTGGAAGAAATAAAGGAGTTCAAAATTAGAACTGAAGTGCCAATGTGCCTGATGAGTTTTGAGTATTTGCTGGCATCATTTTTCCCAAAAATTGAACCCAAAAGGAGAAAATGGGCATAGCAATGGAAGATAGATAAATGGTATAAGGGTGTCGTTTCTTTGCAGGCAGGCTGCTGGGTTATCATTGCTGGGGGTTTGTTAGGACACGACCCAGCCTTCTGTGGATGAGCCTCTGTTCTAATAATCAATCAGTAAATCACTCACTGTTGCCACCTGCTTAGGCAGGGTCATTGTAGTTCCATGAATAAGTTCTACAGCATTTCTTCTCAGTAGGTCTATGTTGTACAAAATCGAACACTGCTTAATTATACGGCATGGTGCAAATTAGCTTCAACCTTTTGCTTTAGTGTCACTAAAGCGCTGCTGCTGCCATTCAAGTAGTGTAGAATGGGTTTCCTGCACTTTACACACGGAAAGGCTTACTGCGGGCAAAGCAAAGTGGTGTGATCTCGCTGCCGCAGCTGCGCGTGTGATAGAGATTGCTTCCCATGTCTCACCTGCAGGTAAGATGCGTGGGCCCCTGTCCCGCACAGAACCCTTCTTCTGTGCCCAGTGCCGTACCGACTTCACTCCACATTGGAAGCAGGAGAAGAGCGGACGCATCCTGTGTGAGCAGTGCATGACATCCAACCTGAAGAAGGCCCTAAAGGCAGAGCACACCAACCGGCTGAAGAATGCCTTTGTTAAAGCCCTACAGCAGGAACAGGTATAATCCCTCCTGGTGCTTGAATTTTTCTAAATTTGTTTTGGATTGTGAAATCTAGTGTGCAGTACGGGGCAGAAGTTGGAAAATTTAATTTGTTGTTTGTTCAGTTTATGAATCAGGAAATGATTTTTAGTTATTTGGTGTCAAATGGAATAAAATACTGTTTATTACAGAACTTGACTGAAATGACCTAGCCAGGTTCTGTCTGACTTGATTTGTTTGCGAACACTTCAGTTATGTCAACGTGCTTCAGTTCCATATACTACTACTCTTTCAAATGAACAGCTTTTGGTGGAGGAGACATTCAATACAAAGTGTCAATCAAAAAGACAAACTAACTCCAATCTCCAAGTAATACCTGCTTGTATTTGGGATTATAAAGCCTTTTCGAATTGTGAATTAAAGAAACCAAAACTTACCCACAGTATGAGCAGACTTCGGAAAGTTAAGGGCTGCAACTGAATATGTCCAAAATATTATCAGATGTATCTAATAAAGACCAGTTAGATGTCTGTTTCAGAAGACATTCAGTAAATACGTACCCATGCCGTACACACTGTTTAGTGTACCCACTGAAAATGTAGCATCTGAAAAATGGTTTGTTCAAATGGTTATATATGAGAAGGTTGCAATCTGCCCTTGCAGTGCTATAGCAGTGGGTAGCATAGCTGTAAGGCCTGTCACCTACCAATCTGCCAGGTTTGAATTCCACTTCTACTGTAGTTCTTTTTGAGCAAAGTATGTGTCCTGAATGTTCCAGTAAATATGCCGTGCAATATAAACAGTTGTAAGTACCAAAGCATACAAACCTAAAATTGTAATTTACCTTTGGACACACGAGTGTCGGTCTGTTGTTGTTGTTGTTGTTGTTGTTGTTGTTGTTGTTGTATACCATGATCATAGTAGTAGTAAAAATTTGCTTTACCAAAGTCATTCTTGCAAACAAGAATAACTGTGTTTATAAAAAGCTATAGCTGTCGACAATTTTTGAACTTGTCATCTTGGTTTTGATTGTGCACTGGCAAATGGACATTACAATTTTGATCTCAACTATTACACACGAAAAGAAGTTGAACTTGCAGGTTTGGTGCATATATAGTATAGCTTTGAGTGCTGGGGTTGGGTGATGCAGTTTTTTTTTTTTTTACTGGCTGGATAAATTCCTAGCTTGAGTGCATTTTGGGTCGGAAAATTGTTAAGCCCAGCGCTGAATTAATGGAATCATTAGGTTCATCAGTTCACTCATGAAGTCAGTCATGAAGTCTTGCTGGTGCCCTGCTCCTTCATTCACTGTCCTTACCAAACGGTTACTTACTCAACAATCAATCAGTTCTTTAACTTGGTTATGGTGACAGAATTATGGGAATTTGGCTCATTGCCATACCTTCACTCCCAAAAGCAAACATTATCATATTTTGCTTGTGAAAGCAGATCTTGCTGTGCTTTTGTATGGTTTTGCTCTGTGGTTCCATTAATTTTGGGTCTGAATCATTTTGCCTGCAGTGCTATATTCAGCCTCATAAAAAAAGCCCTACAGATATTGATTATTTGCCTTTGTGGTTCAATAGCACATATGCTTTAAAGTCACTCGTTTGTGTTTTTGCGTGTGTCTGCAACACAAGGAGATCGAGCAGAGGCTGCAACAGCAAGCTGCTCTGTCTCCCAGCTCCGCCCAGACTGTCCCCAGTGTCAGCAAGGCAGAGTCCATGATCCGACACCACGCTCTGCGGCAGGTATGTTTACGCCTTTGTGTGATCGGTTGCCCTGTGAGGACTCTTGTAAATCGCATTCGGCTCTAAAGTATACACGTTCTAGGGACAGAAACATCCCAAGCCCACTCATCATAGCCACATCTAGCCTGTTATACAGTGCAGCACTGAGCTGCAAGACCCAGCACTAATTCCACGGCAGTAAAGTTTGAGGGTTTTAATGCAGCTGGTTATACAGCTTTACATCAATTGTGTGGAGCAGTAAATGACCCCTTTCCCTCCAGGCCCCCCAGCCACCTCAGCCCCAAGCGTCCCTTCAGCGGGGCATCTCCAGTTCCGCACGAGGTGTGCTCTCCAACTTTGCCCAGGCTTCCCAACTCTCTGTGGCCAGTGGTCTCTTGGGCATGACGGGCAAACGATGTGGGACCAGCGGCGGGCGGCCGTCCGAGGATAGTCGGCGTCAGCTCTACAACATCCCTGGTGAGTTCTTTAGCTTTGTAAGGCCCATAACCTGCTGTACATGACCAAATGCATGTAACGAAAATGTCTGTCCGTCTCTCCTTCCCTCATTGTGTTGCTGCACAGGGCTGAACATCGCCTACCTGAACCCAGGGGGAGTAGGCGGTCATAAGGCATCTAGCCTGGCAGACCGGCAGCGCGAGTACCTGCTGGACATGATCCCACCCCGATCCATATCTCAGTCCATCACCGGACAGAAATGAGCCTGCACCCCCTCCCCACCCCAACCCGTCGCATGCAGTGCCTGTCCGTGTGCCTACCTACTAACCCGTGAGAACAACACAATCAAGAGCAAAAAGCCACCAAGCTGTCAGAGAGCCTGAGGCTGCTTTATTACTATAGCAAACTTTTTCATTCTTATTATTACTTACTGTTGTTGCTGTTGTGTTTTTATTATTATTATTATTATTGTTATTATTATTATTGCTTCTGTTAAGGTTATGCTTTGCTTTTTAGAGAGGCTGGCTGGATAGCAGGGTGGCACAAATTTTTGCCTGTCTCTTTAATAACGGTAGTCTTTTTGCTCCTGCTTGTCCCCTCACCAGCGTCATGTCATTTAGGTCAAGCTTGCAAAGGACTAAAGTTTCTCTGTTACTGAGGCAGCAGTGTAGCACTTAGAGGTGACAAGGTGTTGGGTCTTGGTGTGAGAGGGTGTGGCAGACTGCTGCCTAAGCAGATTTCCCAATATCTGGAAGCAAAGGACCAGTTCAGGGAGGTTTGTTGACAAGGTTGGCCAAGCCAGTCACATTGCTGTTTGAATTGGAGGAAAAAATTACCTATGTGGTGTGGGCTGGGTATCATAGCTGGACGCTGCTTGGGGACAACCCCCGATCTAGTCATGCTGGTGATTCCACTGGTACAAGAAACCCCTTTTATCATGGCTGAGACAAACACCCCAGCTGTTTTTTGCATGTAATGCTGTGCTTAATCGGTGGGTACTGATGTATGTATGGAGAAATTCACACACTTAATATTTACACTTCAGAATTTCTAATTTAGTCATATTATATGTCAGGCAGGGCAGAAGCGTGTTTGGACCAAGTTGCAATGAAGACAACGTTTTGGATCGCTGTGTGTCTCTCAGAATTAGAAGCCTTTCACAGATGTGTGGGCAAGTGGGAGCTCCTCTGCCGCGAAACCGGGAACAACCGCAGTGGCGGTCTACAACACGAAGTACCAGAATCATTGCAGTTGAAGAGATTCATTAAAATGGCCACAGTGGTGTTGTGGATGTCCTGAGGGGTCGAAGGTTAGTTGAAGCATAGGCCATCGTTTTGACTGGCTGGATAAATTCATAGCTTCAGTGCACTAATTTAGGGGTCATGACATTTTGGTTCTATTGCACAGTGAGGATAATCTAAAGAAGCCTTGGTATCCATTGCGTGCATTCTGCTTGACTCAGTGAGGAGGATCATATATCTTCTGCTTCCTCTCTGCTTAAATGAGAACAGTAATGGTATCAAGATGAGATATGCTAGTTTTTCAGCTGTAAGCTCTGTTTTTATTTCCTGTGTCTCCTGTAAATTTGGTTTGGTATCTAAGAGGTACTTTCCAGGGAGACAATAATGATTAAAGTAAATGGGGAAAAAATGTCTATGTGGAATATATATGATGGCTAGATTGAGATGTAGAATAACAGGAATATACTGTATCTATAGCAACCAGAGATGGGTCAATCGTTGTGTTGTGAAAACACAGAAGGAAAGCACTTTCAGTGAAACGGTCAACTTGGCAAAGTAACAGTTCACAGGTCTCTGAAAATATTGTCTGAACACCATAGGAGTGTACTGCAAGCTCTCTGGGCCAAGCCAAGGTTCACTCTTTGCAAATTTTACTCTGATTTATCTTGTCTCTTTAATTTGCATGGTTTTGCCCCTGTAGGTCTTCAACAAACATTTTTGTAACAAAATGACTATCACAGTGTATTAGAGGTCTAATGTGGTCCGCATGCAGGAACACCCCTAGACTGCCACGTTTAGTGGGTGGATCTTTGATCACGTTGGCGACGTTCTGCTCATCGCATATCAGCTGCTTGCTGGATGTCTGAGGAAGAGAGTACTTCTGTGTTAAGAGAAACCAGTGTTCACCAATTGTGCAGTATTATACTTGATCCCTTTGGCATCATGTTGGACCTTTTGGTTAGAAGGACCCAGTGCCCCAGTCCTTTTCTTAAAAGGCTGCAGCAGATGGAATTTGCTTGTGGATCACAATGACTTGCATCTCGGTTCAATTCCCAGTACAGTCACATTTTTGGGCATCAAAACAAGCTGTTTAACCAGTTAGTGTTCAAGGTCCTTGGTTGAGGCTTGGCTTCAAGGTGGGTAACAGAAGGATAAGTTTTATGTAATGGATTAAACTTTTTTCCTTAAGTCTGTTTGCCAATCTTCTTTCTCAAGTGACACTATTGGGTCCAATGCTTTTCACTCAAGTTGCATACAGTCTGAGCTCCTCAGGGTCAGATGAAATCCTCAGAATCCTCACCCCCTCCTCTCGGATACCCTCCGGCCCAAGGAGTGAAGGTGTGGACAAGTGACTGGAGAGCAAGAACCCTGGGATTTCTGTGGTGAATAGACCCAGATTTAGCTGGACAATACGTGGCAGCTCCAACTTTTGGGTTCCTAATCGGGTTCCTCTCCCCATGAACTGCTGTTGGGATATCATTGCTGCCTTCACATTAGACATTGGCACAGGGAAACGGCATCTGCTTTCCCACAGAACAAAGCAGTGTCCAAATCAGTAGCCCTGTGGGTAAATTTGATCTGCTGGTGCAATATGGAGTGGTAGGGGAGTTTACACTCAAGACATTTTCTTGACTTATTATTTATTGGAGTGTGA
The DNA here is from genome assembly GCA_900497675.1 of Arapaima gigas. Classification (NCBI taxonomy): domain Eukaryota; kingdom Metazoa; phylum Chordata; class Actinopteri; order Osteoglossiformes; family Osteoglossidae; genus Arapaima; species Arapaima gigas. Next base: position 375,275 of record UFQX01000134.1, read on the forward strand.
ATTAAATTCCCTTTTCCTTCTTGAGAGGACACGATTGCAATACAGTTTTACATAGGTTGTATTTTAAATTCACGTGGAAAGGTAGCTATTTCTCCCCACTTTTCATGTGTTGGGTTGTCTTGTTTGTGTCCATTGCTGCAAAAATGGAACTTCTAGCCGTTACTCTGTGTTAACAGCTAGGTTGCCTACATGTAACTTTATTACCAATCACACAAGCAGATTTGTCTTTTTTATTCTTTTGCTGTTTCTTTGTTTAATTCTACTTTGATTTGTAATAAAGCAAAATAATCAATGAAAATGTATGAACTATGAAATGACACAATATTTGCTAGGCCAGAAGTAATAATAATGAAATATTGTAAATAAGCTTTTTTCCCCCCCTTGGTTTAAAAAACATGAAATGGAAAATGGATGTATATTGTGTAGAAAACAAACAAAAGCCATGAATATTGTGAAGCTTGTAATTTTGTTTTGTGATCACTGTGTATCATTGTGTACCAAAATGTGCAAAATGTATGAGATTACAATGCTCTCCTTTTTAATTATCTATCAAAATGCTTATCATCCTTTGTTTATTTTTGTAGTATATCTTGTTAGCTGGGGTCATGGCGGTAACCCAGGGAGGCTCAGTTTCTGGAGGGAATCTGTCACATAGTAGTAGGTGTAGAACTCCCTTTTTCTTTATCTTTGTGTCAGTAACAGTCAAAACGAAAGACCATTTAAAGTTGATATCTTTTTAAACCAATGAAAGGGCTTAACAAGGATTTGGTGGATCACATCTCTTCGTGGGATTGTGACACGAACAGAATTTAGAGCACTGACACATTCTAATGGGAACCAATGCAATCTTTGACTGTGCTGGTGTAATTTAGCTTTCTACAAAACAAACTGGCCCAAACAATTTTTTTTTCCTCCCCCATCATCTTTATTGTACATTTTAAAGTCTAATCCAGTGTCAGAGGGTTAAAGTAACCCTGCTAGATATTTTGTACTGTATGTGAGTCGTTTTCTTCATTTTACTGTATTTAAAAAAAAAAAAAAAAAAAATTAAAATTAAAAAAAACAAAAAAACAAAAAAAAGCATTCTGACAGGGAAGAAATTTAAGGAACCAGGCTTACTGTTATAAGGTTTTTCTTAGTACCATATATTGAGCAAAATCTGCATTTTATCCAATTTCAGTCGTCAGTGTTTCAAAACGTAGTTGCTGTCTAAACTGTGTAAAATCCTCTCCTCCTTAATTAGTTGGACAGATTTTATAGGATAATTTATATCTACAGTGTCAGGGAGGATCTGTTCTGTTGCCCCATAATCATTTGCAGTTTACAAAAATGATCAAATTTTGCTTCTCTTTGACCAGTTGAACTGGATTATTGTGTATATATATATATTTTTTTTTTTTAACTTCTGGCGGTAAAGAAAAAAATAATTTCCGTTTCCACAGTAGTGACAATTTTTCGCACAAACATTATAGCTTGCTTTGAGGTTGTTGTCTGGGAGGGACAGTTTCCCAAGGTGTACATTTAGTTATGAATTTCCTTGTTTATTTTGCCAGAAATTGTTTGAATTTCTTGCAGTGTCACTTGGTCAAAGACTTAAATGATTATGGGAACACAAGTTAGATCCCCCCCTTTGCCAAAATGGGAGGCAAATCTCTCAATTATTCTATATGGAGAGAAGAGCATGGGTCTGATGTTTTTTTTTTTTTTTTTTTTTTCCAGTGTTGATTTCTGAAGAAAGCATTTTTTATTTTAGTTATATTCTGAACATTAATCCAAACCTTTTGCACATCCTTGATATTTAACTGTCTTTAAAAACATAAAATGATGAAAAAAATGCTGTTTGAATACTGCCAGTTGATTAATAACAATTATGCATTGATTGAAAAAATAAGCTAATTTTGGAGGAAATAACTTTGTAATATTTATCTCTTGCAAGCTATGTTTAATAAAGGATGGAGCAGTTTACAACCTGGATGTATTTTTTGTCTTTTGGAGCAGTTACAATGTCAGTTACAAAGTAATATTCTCCAGTTTATTTTTAACCAGCTGTGCTGCCTGGGTCATCGGTGTAGCAAAAGAAAGATGAAAAGTAATAACTTATATAATCACCAAACTGTTTTACCATTCAACTCATTGTATTTACTGTAGTTCTACTTAAGAGGAAAAGGGGGGGAAGTATTACCAAACTGTACTGCCCTTACTGTGTGTGTGTGTGTGTGTGTGTGTGTGTGTGTGTGTGTGTGTGTGTGAGTGAGAGATGTATATCTGACTACGTGTGTGTGAAGCCATTACTCCCACCTCTGAGCCTTGTCAGAGACACCAAGTTTGAATTTTCTCAAATACTAGCTATGCTTTTTGTAGTTTGAACTTTATTACACAGAAACCTAACTTAGTGTGAGAAGTACCTTTGTGCGAAATTTCAAGTGTTTGGCTTGCAAAACAAAGCCAGGCATAAAATAAATAAGAAAATGCCATCTATAAAGTTCTGTTTATCTGTTCTCAAAAATCATGGCGTGAATGCAACCTGTGTTTGTGTTCGGGGGGGGGATGTATCCAAACAAAACAGAAGTGTTGTCCTGCCTCAAAAGTAATTTTAGAATTGCAAGCAAAGCAACTTAGTATCTTCTGTTCCCATTAGTATGCTGTAGGAAAGCTTCACATGAAGTTATTTATACCTGTTACAGCCATGTGATTTGCTTTCTTCAGAGCTGGGACACTAAAAATCTGCAGAGTGCCCCCTGTTTTGTGTGCTGTCCTTCCTGGGACTGGTGCTCAGCCGCAGTTTGCAGTATGGCTAGATGGAAAACGGTGAAAACTACATTATTGTGTATTGCCACTGAAAAGAAGTGCATTAAGTGTGAACTAACTGAATTTGCCAGTTTCAACCCTTGTGCTTATAGGATGAAAGCTTGTGTTAATATCTTAAAATGATCATTCCCTATAAATGCTTTCTTTCGAATTTGGTGTTGCCAGGCTGACTCCAGACCCAAACCTTACTGACCAACTTTGGGTGGAGCAGAACCCCAAGGTATTTAGTTCATACGGACTCGTGTCCGTTGCAGAGGGGTTTTAACCAGACGTATGGTGTTGCACACTAATCCTTTGCACTCAAACCACAAATGACATATTGTTTTCTGCAGAGGCAATGTGTGCAGACTGGTCCTTCTGATGGCCGTCACAAGCCTGGTGACAGCAATTTCAAGAGCTCGTGGGTTCTTTCGGAACACCCAAGAAGGTCACCCAGTTCTTGCAACTCATTCATGACTGCTGCTCTCTGTGACTCTTTCCCATACAAATCAAAGCCACGTGAACTGGTTCTGCACATTTCCGTCTACCCCTACATTTGCTGGTAGTGCCACCTGTCACCAGCTTTGAAATGTCTAACTCAATCCAACCTCAGCCCTTTTGGCCAGATTTCTCCATGAAAGTGAAACTTGCTAAAAAGCCCAGAATGTTTCCAGACAGCCCCATTTCCTTCTAAAGCATGGCGTCAAAGAACTCTCCTCTTTTTAGTTATGGCACTTTTCAGTACTGTGTATATCATCCTACTGTAGATCTTTGTCTCTTTGGCTTTGTATATCTCCAATAAATGCACTGTATTCTGTGGAGTTTATCAATTTATTATTTTTTCTTTCCTTTGTACGCTGCAACTTGAACAGTTATTCACACATTTGTACAGCACAGTTGTCTTTCGGGAGTAATTAAGGCTAAAAAGTTTGGTCAAGAAAACTACAGTTCGATACACTGCTTTCTTCCCCGTATGAAGTAACTTCCTTGTATTGTGCTGCACATTTTTTCTAGTCATCTCATTCTCTAGTGCATTCCATGGTCTTCGCTCTCCTCAGATTTTCCAGCGTGGTCCTTCTGATGTTCCACAGTGGCAGAGCAAGGGGCGCACATGAAGGGGACCTGACTATTGCATTTGTAATGGTGTAAATTCACTCCTTCCTGTTTTATTAATAAAATTTATTTAATTTAACACAAAAAGCATATGATGTGATTTTTTTGTTACACTGCACTAGTTGAAAGCTGGAATATTGTAGGATAACATATATGGTGGTGAATGCAGATGACAGGACAACTCTGTGTGCACAGTGTTATTAAAAGTCCCTCTTGTTAGTAGCAATTTTACATTATTAATCGGTTTTTCTGAAACGGGTGATTTTTCCCTTGTGTTCCAATATGTTTACAGTAATACTTTTGCTGATTTCTGCACAGTCTGTAAAGAGATTGAGGACCTTGCACTACAGAGGCCCTTAGACACATTCATACTCATGTCAACATGTCAACTGATTCTTATGTCCCTGAACAATGATGAGATAACAAAGGTTGGTAGAGCCCAGTGACCTTCTTAGGAGACCACTTGTGTTTCAATGTGCGATAGAAAATGAGCTGAAGTGTGAGGTAAGACTCCATGTCTAATTTCAAGTTTAAAATAATTTTTTTAAAAATGTCATTAGCTGATGGCAATTTGTTTTCTTTTTAAGATTTGTTGTCAGATAGAATATCCTGTGGAATGGAAGCTCAAAGCTGTTCTAGAAACCAATATGGATTCGTGCAGATGTCAGAAGAATGACGGTAGAGGAGATGCTGTAGCTGTTTAGGGGTCTTCTGACAGTGAGAGGGTTCCAGAATGGACAGCTTTGAATTTTGACTCATAACCATCAAGGAGATCTTCCTGGGCAAGGAGTGAAGATGCATGGTTTTAGGCTACAAGTTCAAGAATTTTTGAGAGAAATGGGAACGATGGACTGTCCTGTAAATATAGGTTAAGTTTGGGCCCACAGAGGGTTTAACAACAGTGACATATGGGCAGTTTTAAGGGTAAAAGGGAAACAAAGAGAGGGGAGTGAATAATTAAAGAAAGATGGAAGAAACGAAAGAAAAAAGCTGTGAGGAAACTGGGCTGCAAGAGAAGAGAAGGTTTAGGAACAGCGTAGCAGGTGATGGGCTGATGTGAGCAGAAGGTCCAAGATTTCACCTTCTCGTAAAAGCTGAAATGCAGAGAATTCAGGATACAGGAATTTGCTTGCAATTTCATAGTTATACCAATAGAGGGCAGTAGATACCCACCACAAAAGTGTTTCTATACATGGAAAACATGACTCTTTGAGAACAGGAAACTTGCATAGTTTCATTTAGCTGATACCCCCCCCCCCAAAAAAAAATCTTACAATGTAAAGCTACTTAAGGTACTTATCATTTTTAGTGGAACAAGTTAAGATAAATACTTTGCTCGTGGGTATCATAGCAGACAATGGGAGTTTGAACCTGTGCGGTGAGGTTGTGTGACAGGGGAGGTCTACATGAGAAATACATGAATTGCTGCACACTGCTGGTTAACTTTTTACAGATAACATTCTGCACAAGTTACTGACTAGTATAATACAGCAGTTATTGGTGGATGGGATCCTTTGTAGTTTATACATTTTATGGATGTTTGTGTAGGAGAATTAAGGAAAACATTACGGAATTATGGAAGAATTATGGAAAACTGAAATCCCAATGCTATGGAGCAAAATACATACATGGTGCCTGAATCAGCCCGTTAATTTGCATTTAAATGCGCAGATTTTGAAGGAGTTGTTAAATGGTGAGCACCAACATCAGAAATGGCACATTTAATCTCCAAAACTGATTTTCAGTTTTATTGCCCAAACTACTGGGCATTTGTTTTATCCACCCCCATGTCCTACCAGGAGAGAAATACAGTATATCAATGCTGAGTGGCAAGGCATCAAGGTGGATCATGAAAGGCATCTCTGCACCAAGGATGAGGAGCTGTAGAATAAGAGAAAGGGTTCCTGAAGGTTTACTCAGTGATATAAGTAACAAAAAGTATATTTTTTATCCACCCTCAGGATATGACCTGTCCAACCACACAAGCAAGAGAGGTTTAAAGAACAGTGTGTTCAGAAAGCAAGTCTCTGCTTGTATGCGTATGTGGAGTTACAACACTGTACTGTACTGTGGTAATCTAGTCAGATGCAGCTGATAGCAGGTTCTTCCTGTATTTTATGTGTTTTTGCGGTAGAGCAGAAACATTTGGAGCTCAAGGATGCAGCTGTTTTGCTCTTGCTGAAGCTCAGGATTTTAAAGAGGTTCTCCTACTGAAAGCAGAGTGCATCCAATCCATCTCCAGCACCTTTCCGTAATTTTGGAACCTGCGGACACCTCATTTGTCTCTACAGAAAACTATTATTGCTGATAGTGTTGGGCCAGCGGACCTGTAAAACTTTCTGCTGAAAGGTCTGCACTTCCTTTGCTGGGTGTCACTCTTGTCCTGCATGTCTCTGAGTAAAACTGACTTCATATTAGTGCTGAAGATTCTAATCTGAGTTTGTAATGGCAGCTCTTTGAAGCTCCACATGTTCTTCTGATGCAGGAACACATGTTGCTTTGCCAGTTGTTGCCTTAACATCAACGTCTTTCGGACACTCTCCGCAAACCTCGGATAAGTATTACTAGTCAAGTCCTGACCTACAGTACTGTGCAAAAGTCTTAGGCACCTGTGGGAAAAATGCTATCAAGCGAGGATGGTTCCAAAAATAATGCCATGAATACTTATTAATCAATAAACCTTCTAAAAAGTGCAGGAGACAAAAAAAACCTCAATCAGATCAATATTTGGTGGGACCACCCTTTGCCTTTAAAACACCATCAATTCTCTTAGGCAAACTTGCATGCAGTTTAAGGTAGAGGTTGGTAGATTCTTCCAAACATTTCGAGAAACCGGCCACAGTTCTTCTGCAGACTTTGACTGTCTTTGCATGTCCTCCCAGACTGACTTGATCATGTTGAGATCAGGGTTCTGTGGGGACCATACCATCTGTTGCAGGATTCCTTCTTTTTGCTCAAGTTAGTTGGGTGTTTGAGGTCATTCTCAGGCTGCACAATGAACTTGGGACCAACCAGAAACCTCCCTCATGGTAGATAAGAATCTACCTGTACTTCTCAACACACATTCAAGTTGCATGCCTAAGACTGTTGCACAGTATTGTACAATCCTCAAGGTAAGAGGAGTAGAGGCCAACCAAGAAACCCCTGGCACCAAGACCTGGAGGCGAACACTAAACAGATGGGCCACACCTGGAATCAGTTGGAAAGAAAAGCCCAGAACAGAGATGGGTGGAGGACAGTTGCTGGTGAGGTAGTAAGCGTAAGTACAGTGGTCCCCCCTTATCCACAGTTTCGCTTTCCGCGGTTTCAGTTGCCCGCAGTCAACCGCGGCGCAAAAATATTAAATGGAAAATGCTAGAAAAAAACAATTCATAAGTTTTAAATTGCCCGTCTTAGTAGTGTGATAAAATCTAGTCCCGCCTGGACCGTAAATCATCACTTTGTCCAGTGTGTCCACTCTCCATGCGCTACCCGCCCATTAGTCAGTTAGTAGTTGTCTTGGTTATCAGATCAACTGTTGCGGTATCGATCAAGAGAGACAACATTCACATAACTTTTATTACAATATATTGTTATTATTGCTCTATTTTATTATTTATTACTGTTGTTAATCTCTTATTGTGCCCAATTTAAAAATTAAACTTTATCATAGGTATGTATGTATAGGAAAAATCACAGTATATATAGGGTTCGGTACTATCCGCGGGGGGTCTTGGAACATACCCCCCGCTGATAAGGGGGGGCTACTGTAATTAAGTGTGAAAGACCCCCTGCTGTTCACCTCTTTTTATTGTTCCTCTTGTTCCTTCATTACAGGCTTTGTTGTTGCCATACTGGAGCAGGTAGATTAATTCTGTTTGAATAAAACAAACCTTTCTCTAAGAGTATTCTGCATTCTGTGTGTTAAATGTTCAGCCCGACCAGCTGTCAGGAATTCTCTGTCAAAGTGGGCAGTTTGCCCATCTCAGCCAGTTCCTCAGGTTAGGGCCTGGAAGAGACAATCGATTCAAGCTTCTGCCACGACACAATGTTGCTGACACCTCCTGTGTAACATTGACAGGATCTATCCATGTCTCAGAATACGCTGTGCTCAGCTTCAGGTTGAGGCTGTGCCGATATCCCCCCTTAACTACTGCAACTTCCTCCTGTCAGGTCTTCCAAACTTCTGGTTACAATCTGAAAAACAGTCAAAGGACCTACACCCAACAACCTGCAAGGCCGGATGACTCCTTTCACCCCAGCAATAGCACTGTGCCCTTCCACTTCTGACCACATAATGGTTCTGCTCACATGGGGTCCAAAGTTGAAAGTCTGCAGGTTTTTAGCTTTGGTGCTTTTGTGGTGGAATGACTTCCCTCTCTTCCTCAGAATTGCTGGATCCCTTGCAGCATTAAAAAAGGGTTTCAGAACACATCACTACAAGACCCCCTTCTATCCTCAAAGTTGCACCACCTATGCAGCTGCAAGTAAATCCTCCTCAAAGTTGCAATGCACCTTAGTATACTCAGTGTCTGCCAACTAAATAAATTTAAATATGTTTTTATGACACTTGATGCCTGATGAGTGAAATGTATGAAAAACAAAGTTTGCACATTGTATTTATGCTCTGTTCTGGAACATTCCTGTTATCCAAAATGATCTGCAGCATGAAGTATATGCATTAAACCCAGATCTCAGCTGACAAGGGAAGTGACAAGATTTCTGTTCCTTTAGTGTGCTCCAGAAAAAGATCTACAGAATAAGTGGTGCAACTAGTCAGCAGTCAGCAGTCCTCCAACACATATGTGTTTCATGAAGAGTTCTCCTTTAGCCAGTGCAAACTCAGCAAATCCGAGTCACAACTAGAGATGACCTCCTGCAGTAGAAGTGATATATTCTTCATGTTCATTCTAAACACACTTTTGTTATTTACAAACACACATTTAGCTGATGCCTTTGTCCAACGCAAGCTAAAATGCTGATAACACGACACCAAACGTTGCCGTCAGCAAAACAAAGCAGTGTAACCCCTACAGTGAGACACTAAGGACAATTTAAGGTCCCCGTTTTATTTGAAGCACCCGAAATAACAAGAAGAAAACAGGCAAACTCCACATACGGCAAGTCAGATTCAAACCTACAGCCCAGTATATTTGAGCCAGCAGCACTACAAGGCAAACAACTTCAAACAGTAAACAGCTCGGTGACACAAACTCAGCCCACCCGCTCCCCAGGCTCGCAGTCTTGCACACTGGGATGGCGCATAAATGCACCCCGTGTTGTAAATAAATGAAAAACGTATCTTCAAAAATTTGAAGGTCGAACATCATTAACACCAGGACTCAGCACAGTGTAACCTGAACTAATGGGAAAAATTATATTAGTCTGTCAAATGTTCTGAAAGCTGCTGTTTCAGATTCCAAGGCCACTTGAACAGAGGTGTTTAAGCACCTTGTAAAAGATGGTAAGAGACATGCTAAAATGACAGGAGGGGCAGAATTTTTAAGATCCCTTTTGAGAAAATGGTGAGAGCCCACTCTACTGTACTGAAACCCAAGGGTTTTGAGACCATGACTTACTCCAAAGTCAAGGTGCTCTATGTAGAATTTGGTTGATCACATTCTCACCATGACAAAAGATAACCCCCAAAAGGTAACATTCACCCATTACTGGAAACCACATATTGTGAGGAGGGCTGTGGTAGACCAGAGCCTATCTCAAAAACAATGGGCACTAGGCTGTGAAGCTGCCCCTGGGTGGGATGCCATCCATTGCAGGGTGGCCACACACACACTATGGTCAATTCAGAGTGACCAGTTATCTTGAAACACGTCTGTGGAGTGTGGGATGAAACCAGAGTATCCAAAGGAAATCCAAGTGGAATTGGGAGAACGTGCAAACTCCACACCTACTGAGCCAGATTTGAAGTGATGCCCAACCAGCCCAGGCGATGTGAGGCACCAGCGCTGCTCACTGAGCCGCCACGTCAAAGAAAACGCATAAAATTAATTCACACTCCATTATGTACAAAACCTTTGGCATGACGGGAGCTTGACCCACTGGCCCTGTTTTTACGCAAAAATCTTTCGTGCCACTTCATAATGTGCATTTTTTAAATGAAGTTGCACAATTTAAAAAGTAGCTGATTTAAGATGTGACATATAATGCAGAGAGCACAGTATGTTCCATGACCCATAACACTGGAAGTTACTTTTATCTCAGCATCCTGTGAAAGATGGTGTGACTGCACCAGTGCAGACTTGTGTAACAACTTTGTTTACGTTCGATTGTGCAATTCGTGAAGCACGAGCAGTAAAACGGCTGAGCGAAAACTGAACGTAATGAAAACGGAGTGTAACTGTTTGTCATGTCTCCTCCTGCTTCTGCTGGTGAATCTCTGGGTCTGCTATTGGCCGGCTCATCGCTGAACCAGGTCGCTTTTCTGTACGTTTAAACCATGCAGAGAGTCTGGAAGCCTGCATGGCTTCTCAGGAAAAAATGAAACTTAAACCAGATGATTTTAAACACTTGTCTCTCTGTTTATACAGGTAGTTAGTTATAGGAGTACAAGTGTTCTTACCTTTATGTAACTGGCTCCTTTCTCTAGTGACTTAAAATTATTTGACAATTCCTAGAGCTGGGAAACTTTTTACAGTATCTGTTTCAGAGGAGGGATTCAAACCCACACCCTTTAAGTGCCGCCACATTAACCACTACACCACCTGGTGTCCAGGTATGAGTGTGCGCGGTAATAGGGCTGGCGGTTTAGCCGAAACGCCGCAGACTTGCAGACACACGTGTCTGTGTATCACATGTCCGACTATTGCGCAGTGTGAAATCCTGAAAGGCTTTGTTTTTAAAGTGAGAACAGCGATTGTAACAACATGTTCACTTCCAAAAATAGCAATCTAATTGACATTCCCCTGCAGTGTGGTGAACACCACACAGTGACAAACATCCCTTAAAACAGACAATGGGTCATATGTTAATCAAAATATGAATTATTACGGATCATTATTCATTACGTGGTACCTAGTAGAATACACTTAATCTAAAAAGAAAACAGGGTGAGAGTAATGAAAGCAACGTACGGATTTATAACCAGTGATTTCAAGTTTTCACGTGTCCCTCTTACTGAGGAATAAACACCTAGCTGACACTACAGCGGAGTCACTGGCACTCAAGTGTCTCTACAGGTACCTTCTCAGTTATTTATGTCATGTTTTTTTATTTCCTCCACTGAAGTAGGTACAGTGTGTCCTGAGGATGTGGTCATGGTCACATGTTTCCTTCTGCAGGGGCAGCAGCCTACGGGTCCCTTTAGGGGGTTACCAATGCAGGATCAGCAAACCTCAGGTGTGACTTTGCTTCTGTGCAAGCGTGTTTATTTTCCTTTGTGGTTTAGTTGCACGTGTGCAGTTCTGCTGCACACACACCAACTGTGACACAAATCGAATGGCTCCACAGTGTTTGCAAGCTTTCAGAATAGAAGAGAACTGCGTCGCCTTCCTTGTGCAATTGCCTTTTAATATTGGCAACTTAGATGTAAGATATTCAGTTTTAAATAAACACGATTAGGTATGGCTACTTATATAACTTAAATAATCCTAATTAATTCCATAATCACATGTAAACCTATTTTCTGAGTGCTTAATTCAGCACCATTTATAAAAATCCATCAGGATTTTATAGAAACACTGGGAATCTAACTGGGAATTGTTGTAGCGCCAGTGAGCTCCATGGGTTTTCTTTCGCTGCTGTATTACACCTGGTTGCTCAGCGCTGCTGCTCAGCTTGTGTTCTGCAAGGTTCATGATGCTCACTAGTGGGTTTCTGTAGAGGAGATGGTCCCTTCACAGAAGCTCATTCATCACCTGTCCACTCCTGTGGCTGTCAGCTGATGGATGGTGTGTTATTTATCTGGAGTGTCTTTTGGTGTTAAATGTTTTTTTCTGTGATGTGCACTGAATACACAATTTATTTGCAGGTCTTGAGGTAGTAACCCCCCCCCCCCAAAAAGACCCAAGTTTTGGAAAAACCCCAGGTTTACTTATGTCAGCATTTAAGTTAGGATTATCTTTTTCTCTGACTGTGATGAATAAGCTCTGGGCTTGTGTGTCCTGATACTGTATTTTATATATTGCCACCTTCTTGCCTTCTTGTGCACCTGTATTTTTGCACCTTACACCCAAGGTACAAGGAAACTACTCACAAAGTGAGATCACTAAAAAAAACAGGTTGAGTCATTGCAATATGCTGCAAACAAGATTTTGTTGTGGGTGTGTTTTTCAAAATATCGCCTCGGTTGTCACGGAATAAAGCATTAAGAGGCTACAGCAGGTTTATTAAAGCAAGGTCCTGAAAAACAAGGTCTAGTTGATTTTCTGCCTCTCTTTACCCATCTGCCACTCAGAAAACAAAACAAAATTGTTCCATAAAAATGACTTGAATGAAGCGGTTCGCTTGCCCTGGAAGCTGGAATAAAAACCCCTGCATGCAAAACTCCGGGGAAAAATGCTATTTAGTAATGTGAGCTGTTCATAAATAAATACAGATACTTGTTTTATAGCTTTTTCAAATCCCCAGACTATATGTTTCCTTTGTAAGGTGAAAAACATGACTACTAAAAGATGTTTTATATTATCTCATCCAAGCCAGCCTACAATATCAACAAACAATCTGTTATATATTGACTGGGAGTACATAGTAGAGCTCCTCTTCAACACCTACACTTGTTCTGCCTCCTTCCAGAGGGGAATTTAAGGCCCCTTGTCAATAGGTACCAGGTGCCTTTTTTCTTATGGACACCTGCCAGCCCAGCGGCCACATCCACATTGTCACTGCCCTGGACCCGCTGTGTCCGCTTGTTTGTTTCTTTTTCCCAAATGTTTTATGAGAACAGTGCCAGCAATAGCAAACCGCTCATAGGACGACATAGGATGGGACATGTCCAAAAATTTTGCAAATAGCGGATAAATGCAGGTTCCAGCCGGACTGTTTGTGCTTAACCCTGACACTTACTGGGTAATGAGTGTCATATAGTATATTACACTTTTTTACCCTTGCTGCAAAACAAACACTCTCGAGAGGGTGATGCTGTCTGAGATCTGTTCTTTTCAGTTATGCAGACAGAGAGGGGATACAGAGTTTCGGGATTCAGCCTGGCACACCCATCCCTTGCTTCAGTCCCCAGGGGGCAACTTCCTGTTTTTCCTGGCAACACTAAGCGGTCACTCGGTGAGCTTATTGTGAACAGCAAATGTAGTTCGGACGTCCTGTGTTTGTCTGTTCTTCAGTTTTCACTTCCTCCACCCCCGTCTTCTGGCATGTGCTGCGTTTAGCGAGCACTGATCTCAATTCCTGTTTCAACAAACAGTACATGTCATGGCCAAAGAGGTTCAGACAATGTGGTGAAAGAGAGCACCGTTGTACCCCACCCTTTGGTTTCTTTATGTAGGAAGTGGTTTTCACTTCTATACATTGCTGCCTTAAAATCTTCGCTGTTGGTTTTACTGATGTTTCGATGTCCAAAATACTTTCTGTAGCCTCTTCACCAAACCAACACGACGTTTTTCCCAGATGCGGATCACACAACAGTCATAAAATGGCTGAACTGTGCAAGGCAGTAAACATCACTGGAGGATCTGCTGCTGTTGTCTAGTATATTTTTCTAGTGTAGCCTGAACCATCAATGTCTGTACAGACCCGAATGTCTTAAAATAGGAGTGAGACTGCAGGGTGACAATTCGAAAAACAGAGTATGATCAAGTCTCAGTACTTACAAATAAAATAGGCTCCGAATCTCAGGCATCCTGCATTACACAATTAGTTGTGAGCAGTAAATAAATGAGCATTTCAAATGATTTTTTTCAAATATTTTGGAATATTCATAAAAAGGTTTATTAATGACATGTGTGTCAAGAGGTCACTTGGAGGACCACAGTAACAGTTCATTGCCATCATGGTTTTCAGTTAATCACAGCTGTATTGTAACCTTGTGGTTGGTTTCTCTGCTTAGCAGAGTAAACCTCTGCCACTTGCTCAGCTTTATATTACCAGTGGTTATCGCAGTTCAATCTATTCCACAGCAGCAACAAAGCGAGTCATGTTTAGATACTTTGTGCTTGAGAGCTTGATGGTATTGATAGGTCAAATATGAAGGAAAAATAATTTCAGCAAAAGCACTAAACACAATTTCCAGTTTGCATGTAATTCTGTTCTGATACTGCGACACTGACTTACTGCATATTTTCTTACCTAACAGAACATAAACTAGTTATGAGCATGATTTCAGGAGGACTGCAAAGTTGATACATTTCACCAGCTTATTATACATGTTAGAACTAATACTAACCTGGAAGTTGATAGGGGAGAAAGAGAGTTGGGATCATTGTTTTGAACACTAGGTCATTAGTGGTACACAGTATAAAACTGAACCAAAAGGAATCTGTATAAATGTTTATTTGTAATGCTTTATTTCTCCCTTCCAGCTTTGGCTGGGTTGTACACAGAACCATTCTTTGACCGTAACTGTGCTACTAACTAAACACCCATAACCTGTAGGCAAAGATGAAAATCAGAAATAAGGCCCAAAGTTGGGTTCCTGAAGGCTGCAAATAGGTTTTATAGTATACATTTTAACTAGGGGTTGATGTATACCAGATGAACAGATGTACTGTCCAAATACAGGTATGTAAAGCAATAAAAAAAATGTTTAAGTCTTCAGAAATGGCTGGCTAAAGGTTTGTTAGACATGCTGCATTTGTTTTTAGACCAAAAAATTGTTCACTTTGACCATCTAAGAATTAACTTTGGCCTACCTGGGACAGGTTTTAAATATCTTTAACTCTGTGATTTTATTACAACCACAGGTAAAGAGGACAGACTTTGGACAGAACTAAGTGAAACAGAGAAATCTGGACGCTTAATTTCTGAATTTTACTCAATGTTAATAAATGCTGCCAATAACTCAATGTTTTGGAAGAACTATGGGAACGCAGCCATGACATGTCTTTCAGTGACCATGAATGGTCAGCCATATGTAGAAAAGTTGTCCAGGGAGCACCTCCCAAGGCTTCCAGGAGCCAAGTTTCAAGTTAATCGACAGAATCCAACACGTAACCCACGTCTGTTTTCGTATACAGAGACCCGCAACCTTTATTTTTGGGTTAGTGTATGTGTTCACTTTTTTTGTGTGTTCATGTTTTATGTATTTATTCACTTTTTTATATTTAGTTGTATATTTTTACTGTTTATTTATTTATACATATTGTGTATGTGATGTTTGATTGCCATATATATTTTGGTTGTTTTGTTTGTTTGTTTGTCCATGTATATTTAGATTTTAGTTTATTGTAGTGCAGTTTAGTGATTCACTGAGGTGGGTGTTTTATAATGTATGGTTTTTGTTTATATATATTTATTATATTTATTCGTGTATATGTTTATTTATGTTTATTATTTGGTCGATTGTTATATTTTTGTGTGTTTGTCTCTAATAATTTTAATTTAAAAGGTGAAGACGTGTTTAACACCCACAAAGGTAGGGTGAGTTCAGCAGCACTCTGGAACAGGCCAGGCAACCGCCCATCTTCTGCGGTGGAGTCTGCTGGTAAGTTCCCTTTAACCTTTTAGCTAGAGCCTTGGGGTGTGTTTTTAACTGTCTTAGATTTTTACCGTCATGTACTGTGAATATTTGCTGGTTTTAAATTAGGGTTTTATAATCTAGTTTTAATTTCTACATAACAGGTTTAATTATTTATTGTAATGGTTTCTATTAGCATTTTTAATAAAGTGGGAGATGATGAATGGAGCGATTGTAACTGTCGAGAGGGACAGTTCGGTGGTGCCTAACACTATGTGTCAATGCATGTCCATTCTGATCCTGAAAAAAAAAAAATCGACCGAATCTACCTTCCCCAGCGTGACTCCGTATGATGTTCCCAGGAACATTCCATTCTGTTTAAGTACAATGCGGCTAATTTCACTTTGAAACACCTATTCTGGGACTGTGACAGCATGCCAGCTTATAGGAAGGAAGTTAACTTAATCAGTCAAAAGAACTTGATTGTGAAGTTTGATTTATTCCCATCTATTTTGCTCCTGGACCACAACCCAAACGTCTGAAGCAGCCTGTTCACTCTGAAGTTCCTTCTGTAAATATATGGATGTCTGTAGCGCTTAAGTTTCTCCCACTTGGAAAATTAACGTTTGAGCCACACAGAGATTCAAATGTTGCATGACCGCACCTGTGCCACGGAGGTGCAATGTCTCGATGTACCATCTCTGCCTGTATATATGGCTGTGGCCTATTAAAAATATACAACGCTTGAGCAGGATGAAACCTGGCCATCCAAAATCAACAACACCGGTTCAGCACCTAGCTTGTTGTACTGCTACACGCTGACCAGTGTTGTAGTGTTGATATAAACCTTGTGTTTATTATATTTTGGAGTTTGAGGATCAGAAATAAAGTGCCCCAGGTCCACCTACTGAACTCTCTTTCCCTGCCTATTCACTTCCAGGACCCGTCATAAGTTCAAAGTGGGCCTAGAATTACACTCTCTGAAACTCACAGAAAAACCCGAATTAAGATATTCTTTTCTGATATTTCTGTGGACCTAAGTGTAGACAGAGATACTGTAATGGCATTTTAAAAGGATCTGGCTGCTCTGTTTTACAGCCCATTGCCAGCGACAGCCTGGATTGGAGGCTGGACACAATGCATAATATGAGTCTTGTAGAACCGGATGTGTTACTTGTGAGCTCAGCATTATTTTTCACTTGCGTTAATGGTAATAGATGGATTTGTGCTTGATAAATGTTTTCACTTTAGTCAGTGTATTTAACAAAACAACTCACTTTGTCAGTTCTAAACTATTTATTTACTTTACAGGTGTACTTTTCCAGTGGTAGAGACTGGGAAGCTACATATAAACAATGCAACTGAAATATTCAAATAAAAAGGCCCGAAAAACCAGAACTTGTACTGAGGGAATGAATGTTCTCAAACAGGCTATGAATTATACATAAAGTGAACACAAAATAATACACATCCATTCTTTATCAGCGGTCGTAAGTTTATCCAGGAACAATATGGTGTGAGGCAGCTGAACACACTCATTTGTTTGCAGGCAGGTACACACAACTGACAATATTGAGTGTTCACTTCTTTCGAAGCACACGCCTGTCGGCTGTGGGAGGAGATCCACATGGACACAGGGAGAATGTGGAAATTCCACACAGACTGAGCTGGACTGGAACCCACACTCAAACAGCCCAGGCGCTGTGAGGCAGCAGGGCCACCGTGTGACCCACAATTTAAACAGTTGTGTAGAAACACCTGAAGATTCTCTCACCTTAGAGTAAAAACACTGGCAAACGTACTGACTGGAGGGGAGGAAGGACCGTGTTTAACAAAACATGCATATTTATATGTTTATGGGCCGTGACTTCATTTTTAAAATTCCAACAGAACAAGAGTAGTTTTATATGAATGATAAAAAAGTAGACAAAAAATTTTTGTTTATAACAAAAAAATGTGGCATAATGCAAAAACACTCCGATAATGAATATTGAAATTCCGAATGAAGCAGGATGTGTTCACTGAACCAGGGCGTTCGCCGACCATCGGTTATGAGGCATATGGGTAGAACCAGGATTTTACGCCATGTGACAACGTGAAGGTTCCCGCTGAGCGTTGCTTTTCTCTCTACACGCTTTGTGCACAATGTCCTCAAGACAAGCGGCCCCTGTCTTGAGCAAAGGTCAAAGCTCACACTGGGCAGAACATTTTGCTAGTGAGTAACGTTTGGTCACAAGCACTGATGATAGCCAGCATTTTCTTTCAGTTTTATAAAATTCAAATGCCACCATCTCACTGACTCAAGGGTTTACTGTGCGTCTATTACAGGAACACAGGACGTGTCTCATTGCCTTAACCACTTAAGCTCGGCCAAAGGCACGTGGGAAGCGCGTGAGCTGCCCGACACAATGGTGCAAGGGTGTGTTCATGTGTTGCCGGAGTGCGCGGCTCGTGAACACCCCTCCTGGCCAATCAGGGAGCGAGTGATTCTGCTGGCCCACCAATCGGAAGCGGCTCTGGCTGTTCGACAGGAAGCGAAACCGTGAGACTGATGTATTGCCCTGTGGTGGTGGGCGGGACAACCAGACAGGTCACAGTGTTCACAGCGTGTGGGAGGTCCGTGCTTCTCAGCCGAATTTCCGACTGGTTCAGAGTTCACCCCCAAAGTTTTGATCTCAGACAGTGTCGAATCAAGTGAAGCAAACCGTGAAAGCGGAAACTATAAAGCGAATATTATGATGGTGATGCTTATACGAATCGATCATAATCTCCTTTTATTAGTCTGCTTTTTACTTTTGATGGTGTTTTGTCATGTTTATGCTATTATGAATTTTTTTCTCTTGTTTTAATTATTTACCTGTCTTACTGTAAAGCACTTTGAGAAGCTAAAAAACCTTCTTTATCTACCTGTCTGTCTGTCTGTCTGTCTGTCTGTCTGTCTGTCTGTCTGTTAATTCTTCATTATTTTTTGCACACAGAAGTCGATCGTGTCAGACTGCACCTGCCCAAGTTTCTTAGTTCATTGTGCCTAGCAGAACATTCAGACATTCCATATTTTTGGTCTTTCAAAAACTGGCCAGTCAAACAACAAATGGCTTTTGTTATATGATCCGATAGGGTTCGCGCCAAGTGTGAATCTGACACGTTTGATACCCTATATTGTGGAACCTGGGGAGGACAACTTGGTTTGTATTCACCTCCTGTTGTTCAGTGATCTATATTTTTGCATAGTAATTATGTTTCATATGACTTTGTGGGTTATTTATTTACATGCCATTCAAATATGAGTACAATTTTATCCTCTTGGCTGACAAAGACCTCTTGGCCAAAACATGTCAGTTTCTCAACTTCACAGTAATAAATATAGTTACAGCTATGAGTGCTGTCCCAGATATATATTCTATTTCAGTTTTTTTGGAGGACTCAGCACCTGTCAGAGTAGGTTTTCCTCAATATTTGTAGCAAACACATATTTTCTAACTCATACAAAGCATAAAAAATAAAAGGGACAAGGAGAGTATGAACAGTAAGGCTGTGGAAACTTGTGCCCCAAAACTAAACATAAGCTGCTGTTGTATAATATTCCATAGTAAAAACCTATTTTGTAAGTCCGTCAACACAGAGTTAAAGATCAGCAGAGACACAATGGACCATACCCTTCTCTTGTCCCACAGGCTGGTCCTCACGTACAGTTCTCACATAAGCCGTGTGGCTGTGCTAAGATGTGCTGGAAAAAAGCAGGAAATCCATGGGTCAGAGATTGGGGTGTGTGTGTGTGTGTGTGTGTGTGTACTGTAGGTCTGTGAACAGCAAGCTGGACCAGTCACAGTGTGAGTGACCATGGGCACCAACCAGATATGGTTAGCAAGTTAACCCATTTGTGGCAGATGAAGTAAAACTTACTATATTTGTATGAAAAATGGCATTTTTACCTCCACAGTGTAAAAATGAAATAAGTAAATGTGAATACTGAAAAATACCTCTAATAATTTTACATGCAGCTTTTGTGGTTATAGCAGCGTTTCCAGAAAAATATGTTTTCCAAAAAACTAGTCTTCACATCTAGCTGAAATTTATCTTTCATTCTTTTCTAGAGTTTGTCTTTCAAAAAACTGTCAGAAAGAAATTTTTTGTTATTTTTTATTGAGATTTTATTGTATGTTTGACATATTCTTTTTCTGGGGCCAAAACCTTAAAATTGCACAGGATTGCAAATTCTTTTGTCTACCTTAAAATTCTCCAGCATCCCTGGAATAGGAGCAAATTTGCTTTATTCAACTTATTTTACCAGGTCAGGAAAGTCCTGTGTCTGATGTGGCCACAGCATAAATGGTTGTCCTCGATAACCATCTGCTCAGTAAACTGCCCCCCACATTCCAAACATGTTTACATACCAGAGTCTTATCCTAACTCACACATATCCTAATGTTAGCTGCCCTTGTTTGGTCAGTGAGCAGAGCATAGTAGCTTATGAGGTGGAAACTGTCCATATGTATCTGGTTGCGGTGGTTTTGCTTCCTAAGTACAGTACAACAACATCTATAAGTCATAACAATTCTCCTCCAAGTCTCCTCTGTTCAAATTCGGCTTTTCTGCTGGCTTTGACATGCCTTGCTAGTCAGGTTTAGGATGGGTTTACCATATTTAAACCATGCAGGTCATATGAAACAGAGATCAGATCCATTACTTTAAAAAACATGAAAAAACACTTAACAGGATAAGCTCTTTGTGGTAAACAAATCCTTAATATTTTAAAAGTATTAAAATCCACACCTGAACAGCCGAGGTGCTGTGAAGTGACAGCACTACTCACTGTGCCACCATGCCATCCATTTTATACATAAACATACATAAAACTTTTTGTGAAACTTTTTATTATTTTATGAAAGCTTTCATATATATACTATTTGATTTAGTTTTTATTTTTTAAATTATACTATTATTCACTATAAACATCCTTTCACATACGTCTGTTATGTTCATAAAGACAGATTAAGGAAAAAATTTTAAATAAAAAACATAGACTGATAAATATATGGATATGCTGAGTTTAATAAAGGTCCGGGTGTTTTATTGTAAACTACAAATGATACGGCTCAAAGACTAGACACAAAAATGGGAAAAGAAAGGCTGGAAATTCCCATCTGATTTCTTATATCTGAGCTTGCTGAAAATAAATCAGCGTTGAATTCTCTTCTCCTTTTCAGCAAGTCAGCCCTTCAGGTGATTCAGGGCAATAAGATGGGCTGTACACCCAGATTAGCCGCTAATGTGCTTTTTTTTGGACGGCTTGGAGGATGGCGGAAGCTAAGTGCACGTGCCAGATCTGTGTTGGTCATGTGCTGGAAGGAAATGCAGAAAGCAGCAGGATATGCGTCCATAGGCCAGGCTGCAACCAAGATGATCTCAGAAAAAAAAAACATATTATCATAGCTGCCTACCAGTGGGTTTCCGTAAGTCCTCTCGAGTGAGTGCTTTACCCTTAGCACTCTAAATTTGAATAGTTTAGTTAATATTCATTGTTTATTTGTACGAGTATTGAATCTGCAAATTATTAAATCTGTTTACAATAACCAAAGTGACTGCTTGAGACTGTCATGTGACAGAAGTAGGAAGGAGTGTTTGTGGAATAAGAACAGCATCAGCTTTGGAAAGACACCGCAGGCAGTGAATAAAATCCTGGGATGTAAAATCACCAAGTTACCCAGAAAAAAGGTCTGTTGTACAGAATAATAATGGGAGGTCATTGTCTGGTTCTGCTTTAATGAACAATTTTCTCTAGATCTGGTTCTGTACTTTATTTACAATACTCCCTCATGTCATCCCTGTGCAAAAGTCCATCATCAGTACTGGTCCTGTATATGTCCACTTTTGTGTTGCATGGTCTTATTTATCATTCCATGTTGAGAAGCAGCCACGCATGGCTCGTAAATTCATTCCCACCTGAAGGCAACAGATGCAGTGGGCATGATGACTAATTCACTATCAGCATCACAGACCTGCGTGGACCATATCCCTGCCATCCTTTTTCTGACCTATATTAATTGTCCTAAACTAGTTCTAAGAGCCAAAATAGTTGCAAAACTAAACTTGGGGACAGAAGAGGATACAGATAAAATTGGACCTTGGTAATCTCAGGATTAGCCTTCCTTAACTGCAGGTGCTAGAGCTGTTGCTAAAGTGGAGCTGTAAACTAACAACTGATCAGAAAATCGCAAAGTTAATGATTCAGAAGGTTTCAGGGCCATCACCATGGGACACTTCCAAAACTTAACTAGTTTTAGCAAGTAACCAACTGTGTGTTTCCATTACAAGGTTCAGTTTAAACTCACATATGAAGCTTATGGCTTCCTTATCAGTACCGTGGAATATTTGACACCATCTAGCACAGCAATTCTGGTAGGTTGTCTGATATTCAGCTGAATGAGATTATTATACCAGATTGTCTCCTTTCTTCAGCTACTGGGTCCAGCCACAGGTTACCTTTTTTAGCTTCCTGGCCCTTATTACCCAGTATTCTAAAAATAAATATTGCTCCTGTTCCACTTATTCGTGTGTAAATGTATCTCTCCAAGAAGTTCTATATTCTATGGGACCACGGTATCTTTACAGTGAAGTCCAAACACCTCAGCTGTAGACTGAGCATCTCTAGCTCATAACTGTTACCTGTTGCACCTGTTTCTTTTCTGTGCAGAAACTGTTGTGCCTGTGGACCCCTAACAGATGAAATGTTTTTTGTTCCATTCTATGTTTTCATGAAAATTTTATTGGAAGGTTCCCAGGATACTGAATTTCATTAACCTGACGAATGCGTTGCTTTTATTTAAGTTCCTTCTAAAGCTGGAGAGGCCTTTTTACAGGACCTGTTGATAGTCTAATAACTTTTGTTGAAAAACAGAAGATACCATCAAATGTGATAAAATTTCAAGAAATTTTCCTTTTGTTGTGCAGAAACGTTTTTTCTGTCCAAAATAACAGTCACATTTGTTTCAGATCAGAGCCTGTGGTATGAGCAACAGCAGGTAGAGTAGCCAAGTAAAAGTACTGTTACTTTCAGAAAACAATTTTCAACTAAAACCAACAGTTAACAGCTATATTATATGGTTTTAAAGAATCTTCTCAGTAAATTAATTCTACAATGCAAATAAAATTAGATGTTATCAGTTACACTAATCAAATACATACAAGCCAAATATGAAACCATATCATTATTAACTGCTCTAAACTGCCAGTAGTGTATTTCACTGTGTATTATTCCTCTGACACCTCTATCCAAGGCAATCTACAATGCTACATACACAGTACTAAATGTGAGTTCTGGTATTTCAACCTGGTTTTTACAATACTTTTACACAAATTTCCATTGCTATTTCTATAATCACAGTCTATGTGCTAAAAATAAAATAAAAAAATAAGATAAGAGTGATTTTCCCAACACCACTGTTCAAGAGCAATTTATACAAAACCATATAACTGAAATATGGGTGAAAAAATTGAAAATTAAAAAACGGGTTTTTGTCTTCGTTCTGCTTTGTTCTTTGTTCAACTTCTGAACTCAAATGAGCTATAATGTCGGCGGAGGTGGGGTATAGTTTATCACTAGTCTCTAACTGGTCAAGAATAAACACTGGTCAATGAAAACTAGTATGGAGAATGGAGGTGTTATTCCTGGGACCATGATATAAGAGATAGGACAGGGTATAATAGGATAAGGTAGTATAGAATACGATAAAACTTCCTCTGCAGGCAAATTCACACGCATATAACAGCTTAAGCACGACACAAAAGGAAAGCATAAAAATTCCAACAAATAAATAAATAAATAACCTATAAATAATAACAAGTAACAAAAAAAATTACAAATTAAAGCAGTACTAAACAAACAAGATGCATATAAAGCACTTTCAGTTTTACTGTGTGGAAGAGCAAACAGCTATCAAATCAGTGTGATACTATGGAAGAGAATGGATCTTGGTAGGAGGGACCCTCCCCCCCCCAGCTATGACTGCTTCTTGGACTGGCATTTAACTTCAGCAGTATTCCACACCCTTTAAAATGAATAAGACTGTTGTTACACCGCTGTTGTTATTTTGACCTTCCTGGTTCCATCACCGACTTGTTTAAAGGTCTAATGGTTGACCAGAATGCATGTAAAACTGATTCAAAATCAGAAGCATAGAATGGCTGCAGTGTCACTGGTCCCCTGGTGATGGAAAATAGACAAAGTCACTTACCTTTGTTCCACTTAGATGTTGTATAACAGAGCTGCATAACCTCTTTGTCCTTCATGGCACAACTATTCTTGTGCAGCTGAATTATATCTGGCTTTCATGTTTGAATAAGGATAACCACTATTTCTAAGATAAATCTGCCAGTCCCCATCTGTATAAATTCAACTGAATTTATGAATGGTGAGGTACTCTCTTATCCTATCCTGAAGTTTCAAATCAATAAATCTACAGAGACTGTTATATTGAATAAATATGTACTATTGTGCAGGGCTGAGCAAGCATGATTGCATGTGAAAAATCAACATATTTTGCTAGTTGAGAATTGAAAAAATATCAGTCACATGTCAGATCTTTTGCCCACGCCAGTCCTCTATCTAAACCAGTGGCAGATGTACTGTAGACTTACAAAGAAAAAGTGTCCATTGATGTCTCTGCAAACATCAAACTCATCTTCTGAACCCTGCAAAGACCGTGTATAAACCCCTCACACCTGAGCTGTTCATGTTATACAGAGTGTGTTCTACTTTAGAGCTACGAGTACCACATGTTGCACTGCATGTGTGGTCACAGGCCTGCATCATATCCGTAATGACATCTGATGCCATTGTCATTAAGAAAAGACCCATGTGTCCTAAGAGCAGAGTCCCTAGAGTTTATGTTTGGAAAACTCATTAGTGTCTTCCTGTGCAAAGCTCTGATGCACAGCCTGCTCCAGGAGCCTAGAGAGTACAGATCTGAATTTTCAGTCTCCTGGGACTTAGGCCTAAGAATAGAGGCCTTTCAAGAGAAGCAGAGATATTAGAGGAAGACTGGGGATAAAGAACCTAAAAGCTACTGTATTTAAAGCACCCGCATGCTGGCAACTATAGGTTGGAGAGTTTAGCTCTAAAAGATACTTTAGTTTTTCCCTTATCTATTCTGTAATGGTACTTTACAGTTAAATTCTCCACATTATTGAGTCCAGGCCCAGAAGATATGTAAAATCATGTCCATTCAAGTTATAACCCCTAGTCTCCTACATTCCTTCCTCTCTATAGTCACACAGCCCAGGACCCATCATGCCACTGAGGACCCTCATTCACAGAGGCATTTGCTAGAAATAACACTGTAAACCAACAACCACATACAACAGGTGCCCTCAGTTTTACTCTACTGTCAACTCAGTTTCTGCTGTTCCTGTATGTTTTATTTACTTGTGTTTTGCTTTAATTTTGCTTGCTGCCTTTTTAATGTAATGTAATGATCTTCCATTATTTCTTTCGTTTTCCTTTCACAATTTTTTCACCAGTGTGATGTTACTGTATTACTTTCATTGTGTTCTACTCCCGTGACAAGGAAAAAATCACGGGTAAACAAAGAATGTGACAGAGATGAGCCAAAAGGCATCATCTTCCACACCCCCTCACACACAGTGCAGGTCACTCAGTCAACAGAGGTGGCATGAACATTCGACAGCATACAAACATGCCAAAATAAGTTATTTCTCACGATATAATCAAAGCTCACTTACACATCAATTTTTGTTCCAGACTATAAACAGATTTTTGTCCAGGTAACGGTTCTGTTTTTCTCAACACAAGGTGCAAGACACAAGCAATGTATAGCAACATTGTCCCCAATTAGAATTAACTTCATATGAAAAATAGCAAAAAAAAACTCTGTTGATGAGTCTATAAAAGGCAGTATATGCAGCTCTGGAATATCATCTTTTCAAAGTCTATATGTGAGCATGTTTGTCACGTCTGTCTACTGGAATAGGGGAACCCTACGGAAATTTTTCAAATTGGATCGGATGTCAGCAACTGAAAAAAAAAACGTGTGGCATCCTTGTGTACCATAGTGAGATCTCTCTGGAGACATTGTCAGCTGGAGTATTTCAGGAAACTGATACTGGGTGGTTGGATCACGTCTGGCTGTGGTGAGAGGGTGAAGTGTGTTGCGGCCAGTGTTTATGCTCCACTGCTGAAAACACACTCCACAGAGGGAGACATGGAAGCATGGCCTTGACTTGTCTTTCAGTGCTAAGTAGTCCTGTATATGTACTACAGCCTTCCCTGCCTGCACCTCCTTACAGATCCAGTAGCAAAACTTGAAGCTCATTCAGATGCTGTTAATAAAAGCCATCATTTGTCCCCATCTATTTATGTGTTAAATCACAACCCAAATTATAGAATGCAGGTCAGTTACTCTTACGTTCTCAGCAAGGAAATATACTGTAATGCTATAGTCTACATCTAAAGTTTCCTCTGAAAATATGTAGATGACTGAACTGTTTCTTCCAGTAGAAAAAAAAATTTGCTATAAATGATAGTTTAGATTAATTCTGATTTATTACAACTCACCAGAAAATGCTGTGTGGCCATGCCTGTAAAATACTGTATCTTTTTGACCTTTGCCTCTTGCTCAGTATATGTCAGTATATTTGCAATTTGTCTAACTACTGTTATGTTAGTTATTACATAAAAACAAATATAACAATAATAATAACAACAGTTCCTTGTGGATGACAGACGTAGAATACTGAAGGCTTGAGAATGGCCAAACATCAAACAAGTGGGACCATGCTTATATTACGTGCTGTCTAGCAATAGGGGCAATGAATAAGACATTTGAAGACACAGGGTAAAAACTGGGAATGTTTTCATCATTTGCCCTTCTAGGAAGTGTCTACAAAGTTTCTACTAGGAAAAGAAGGCAAAGACAAATAGTGTACATATGTAGCTTGTATGTAACAATAATAAGTGGGCATTTCAAAATCTGTCTATACATCATATAAACAGGGTTTAATATACAAGGTGCTATCAAACGGTTCTAAAACAATTTCTTTTAAAGATGTCAAATTAGAGAGTGTGAGGTCCTCAGCATGTCGTACTGTTGCATTAATAAACATCCATGTCATGAACAGCAGGTTTCCAAAGTCATCAATATGTTCCCAGTCAGCTTCAGTAGAGAGAACAATACTTTGCCCTTGTAATGTAGGATAAAACAAAATAAAATAACATATCATCAAAGCAGACCTTCAGTTTATTTTTGTCCAGGGAAAAGGCCTGTAACACAAGTTCAATTACTTGAGCTTACAAAATACTCTTAGAACACTTTAACATAAAATACAAATTATTATTTTTCTCTCAATATTCCATGCCATATTCAGAATACAAAATGTTGAAGAGAAGATGGCTGCAGTTTTGTGCAGTGCAAAAATCAAGGAAAACATTTTGCAAAACAACTTCTTTAAAAGGCAAGAATGAAGCAGGTTCTCCCCACGGCTGGTACTGTTGGTGGACTTGGCGCTGACCCCCCAGCAACACTAGTTGGCAAGCGAAAAGGTAGAGTTACTGCATAGTTTATGGTAACCAAGAAGATAAACAACTCAGCCTTATCTACTGCGCCCCACCCGTGGTTCTTGCAGCGAGGCACGTCCGCCAGGCCAGAAATGTCCTGAATGTCAGGCTAGGCATCTCGGTCTTGCAGGCAAGCAGCACAAACACAGTGTTGCTTAATCCAGGAAGAGCTTCACTCAGAAGTGCTCCAGAATCATGTTGTATACAGCACTCTTCTCACTTACAATCACAGCATATTGCTGTCTTCTCAGTCTAACAGCACTTTGTCCTCATTTATAATTGAAAATCACCATTTATAAACGTCATCAAACAAAGTACACAGTATGGAAGTGACTGAAATCCTTTCATTCTCAAAATGGAGTTTCCTTTTATATGAAAAATATGTCACTCATCAATCACAACCCACACCCTTTTAAACTGAGTTACAGAGTATAGGTTGACTACATTTATGTACTTTGATCTACATAATGAAAAATAAGTATGGAATCTTTGGACACAATTCTGGAACTTGGACACTGCAGGGCTACACTGACAAACACCTGTAACTATCTGACCCTCATGTCGGTGGACATGTTTGCAGTCTGGCTCTGTCTGTATGTTGCTGTGACCTTGCGCTGCTCGTAAATCTAATAATTTTTTTTAAGTTAATCTAAAACTCTCACCAAAACTCTGGATGTTGCTTCTGAGCTGCTTGAAATTTCTCTAAAGCTTATATGTTCTGATATGAAGTTGAATTTGCTAGAATACTCAGTCTGGGTAGTTTGGTAACCATTTTGACTGAATCCCATTTATAAATGATGTTCTGTTCTGCGGAGTGATGGATTCTAATGGACTGAATATGACTGAAAGGAGGACTGGGTCAGAATTCCTCTAATGAAAAATAAGAGACATAAACTCTTGCAGAAAATTATTAGTTGAAGCTGTTTAAAGCAAAACAGCGGATTCTAGAAGCTACTGAATCATGAGGTGTACTTACTTTGTCATACATGGTACATTGATAGTTTAGTTGAATAAATGATGTTAAAATCTGTTAGGTGTGATTTATCATGAGGTTAGGAGCATCTTAAATCAGGACACGGTGAGGACGAGATGATAGTTTTTTTTTCCAGATATGCAAAGTCACAGAATTTTAAGACTATTTTTTTACTGCAACCTTTCAGTGCAGGTACTGCTCTGTTTACCCACACCATATTTAACAGTTCAAAGTAGACTAGAAAGTTGATGCTTCATCTTGGTCAGTTCTTGCTGGTGCTCCAAGCTCTTTTTGTAGTCATAGCTGCAGACTCTACAAAAAAACTGAACCAGGTGCTCAGCAGTGCTCAGATTTCATACTATCCTATCCTGTTTCATTCATGACCTATTGTTTGGAAGTGACACTTTCCAGTCCAGGTGGTGATGTTTGTATGAGGTTATAACAGAGAGTCTTTTCTTTGGAAAGGAATGCCCTCAAACATCAATTAATGGACTGAATATGGCTGAAAAGAGTGGGTCAGAATTGCTCTGTTTTAATGTTAACAGACAGATAAGGTCGTATAAAAAATGATGACTTTAAGCTGTTTAAACCTAAAAGGGGGATTCTAGAAGTGACCAAATCATGACATGTATTTAGCTTTTCATACATGGCTTCTCAAAATCGACAGTTTTCGTTGACTAGATGATAGTGAAAACAACCGTTTGTTTTGTCACATAAGGTTGGAGTCATCTCAAATCAAGACATGAAGACTAGATTACACTTATTTTAATACGAATATAAAAAGCCACAGAACTGTATGACATTATTCACTATAAAAGTTCTGCTCTGTCCACTCACCATGTCACATTGCCCAAATCAAAGGACCCTAAAAAGTTGCTTCTTCTGGGTCAATTCAACATTTGCTTGTTTAGAATCTTTGGTTTTAGTTACTCTCATGAATCTACAAAATACTTTATCCAAAGAGCAGTGCTGACTAGGCTACCATGTGTCATTCAGGCCCAAAAAAAATCACCACTGAACTGGACATGAGAATATTTTCTGTATGAGAAATATAGGCATCTAAAATACTAAACAGTAAGTGTAAGGACTGTTGGACTAATGGAACCACCCCAACCATGGGGATTAAAACATTGTCAGGAAGTAATGCAGCAACTGCACATCTCCAGTGCTCTAGGGTCATGCAGACGTGCAGATTTGACAGACTACACTTCAATTAGCACCTGGGCCACATTTTCAGGTAAGACAGTTATGAAACCATGTTTTAAGAGAATTCCTACATATAGGTTAAAAGCTTCATGGCAAGAGAAATGATGCTTGAGGCAGTTTTACCTTCAGACATTGTCTGAATACTGGCGAGTCAACAACAATCTGCAACTCGCTCTTGTGGGATGAAGCACCTATGTAACAAATCACAGCTAACTGCTGCTGCAGAAATGAACGCAGGTTTGCAAACTGAATTGAAACAGTCTACAAAACTCAAAGTATTCTTTAAACACAGGAAACTGATTTAAAAAAGAGGAAAATGTTTTATTTAAAACCAACCCATAGGATTGCATACAAAGTACAAAATGGCAAAAACACATTTAACTTGTGAAATATTAACAGTCACTGCTTCAAAGAAAAAGCAAAGTGTATGCACTGAAGGTCCCAAGCAAACTGAATTGTGAGAGAACACAAAGTGTTAATAATAATAATAAAAAAAATTACATATTTAATATTTCCCAGAGCACAGAACAGGACCTTAGCAAAGCGGTGCCTGCTTTGGCACATGCTGTGTCAAGTGAGTCTGTATGCCATATACTCGTATTGGAATGGAAGTAAGTGCTTCAGTGATATGAAGTTCACAGAACACACTGANTAAAAAAATTACATATTTAATATTTCCCAGAGCACAGAACAGGACCTTAGCAAAGCGGTGCCTGCTTTGGCACATGCTGTGTCAACTGAGTCTGTATGCCATATACTCGTATTGGAATGGAAGTAAGTGCTTCAGTGATATGAAGTTCACAGAACACACTGATCTCAATATTATTGCACTGAAGTCCACATATTCTAACATAACAGGGCAGTGGAAGACAAGAAATCAATAACCAATTTCTATAAGCAGTTACAGAACAGAGTGCAGTACCTTCAAGAGTACAACTTTAAAACACTGCCATACATACCTTCCTTCCTAACAATACATAATGTAACAGAAAGGAAAGTAACAGTCCTAACATTAAGAAAATAACTCAAATTGATCCCTTCTGAAGTTCCTATTCAGCGGAAGTACATAATTCTTATGGAATGACAAGATGGACAGTCAGACCCTGAAAGCAAAGTATTAGGGAAGAGAACTTAATTTCAGGTTTGAGACCAGGTTTCCAAAGTCTTTCAATCTACATTGGAAAGTAAGTGAACCGTAGAGTAAAATACCAAATGCATTTACTTTCAACTGCTTGCAAAATACTTGCATCCATAAACTGCTGTAAGAGCAACTTTTCAGAAAAGTCAAACAGCACCCCACAATACCCAGACTGTATCACGGGAGCTGCTTCTGGAAGAGCACCACTGTGGCATGATGTGTGGTTCAGCTTAAGCAGCAAGATTAGAAAGGTGGACCACAGTATAGGCTTAAAGCTGGATTTTACATTCTATACTCCACTGCCAACTTCTTTCTATTCACAGGTAGCATCCCTCGTGGCTGCCACACCTCCTTGCTTCTTTCAGTTGCCTTCTGCACACTCATCAGGCCAGTCCCTGCTCCTTCTCTTTGCACCAAGTGCCGACATAGAAATGCACCCGCATATGACGGGCAGGAGTCCTATATAAAACTTGTTCAGAAGACTGGCAGAGCACACTGGTTTCCATTGTATTCTTCATCCACCTATAGAGAGAAGAAATAATGTCAGCCATTGACAGTACAAAATTTGTACATTTACTTAGGCATAATGTGGCAATTCTATCCAGGTATAACGCAGCTAAACACATTTAAACTTCATGCTACGGCCATGTACCTCACTGTAGACTGGAGGAGGTGGGAACGGGAATGCAGAAGTGTTCATGAAGATGGGGCTATCTCCACCGTCATAGTCGTCCAACAGCGGGGTGAGGGGAGTGTCGAGTCTGGCGTCGCGAGCCAGTTCGCAGTAGCTGGGTGGAGCGGATGGCATGCGCAGGGACACCCAGCTGTTGGAGGCTGTGCTGCTGTTCTGGCTGCTCATGCTGTTGGTGCGGCTGTTCATGCCACTGGAGCCGCTTCCGATGACCAGGGGCAGCTCCAGCACTAGTTTCTCACTGCCAGGGATGTGTACGTAGATCTGGACAGGGGTGATAAGGACATTACTCACTTTTTAAAGTGCTTTTTCTTCCCCAGCAGGGCCAAACCAAACCCTCTAATCTGCTGACCAGATTGTACACCTGCCAGATGACTGGCACAGGCAGGGGAAACGGATCACAGGATGGGAAACTCACCATGAGAGAGTACTCCACACGCAGAATGTTGCAGCCCAGAATCGAAGGCTTGATCTTGGGCACACGGATGGTCTTGCCCTGCCAGGCGTCGCACATGCCAGAGATGATGTGGTTGCCCCGCACAGATGAGAGCTTCTGCCGGAAGACTTTGGTGCGCCCGTTTGCCTGGTAGGTGTGCTTTGCAATGATGGCTGCTTTGGGCACCACGATGCGCGAGCAGGTGTTCTCAAAACGGGCGTCGATGCAGATTTCCTCTCCCTCACAAAAGCCCTTGCGGTCAATCTTGGCATTCAGAGTCACTTGCCCATCAGGGATGAACATACATGTCACCTTCTTCTCTCTTGTTCCAGCAGAGGGTGACTGGAGGGGAAAACAAAATAGACATTAAGATCATTCTGTACAGTTTTCATCTCATAACTATCTGTGATGCAACACTAAAATCTAAAAGTGTAATTTAAGCTTGCCATCAATACATTGCCACAGGAGAGCCGAACACCTCTAAAGCCACCCAGAGTAACTGTCGGGGTAGCTGAGTGCTACAGCATAGCAAACCAGCTCACCATCAGGTCTGGGGTGTTGACATCCACAGGCTCCTCCACCTCAAAGTGTTTCCTGCACTCCAGGAAAGGTTGGGTTGGGTGCTCCATGACGGCCTTCACGTAGTACTGTACGTAGCCAAACTTGCCTTTGTAGGAAGACACCAGGTGCCTAAGGGGGTAAGATAGGACAGGTTAACTGTAGCTGCAGGAGCAGAAAACACGTACGCATTGAAAATGGAAGTAGAAGAGCTTCAAGATACCTACCCCTGCTGAGGAAGCTCAAACTCAAAGGTGTAGACATACTTGTTGCCAGGTCTTAGGATGACTGATCCATCAGTATCTGTTAGAATACAAGGAGAACAAAAATGTTTACTGTATAGCAGCACACAGACATATATGAACAAGTGGGGGGGAGCATCAATATTGGTTTTAAGAGCTTCAGGCCATTTGAAGATCTGCATAGGAAACAACTTATTTGGGACTGAGCAAAGTACTACTTTAGGTACCAGGGCATCTTCTGTGTGCAGTTAACCCATTACTCTCCCAAACCCCCTACATCATCTCCACCCCAACGCGAAGCTCATCACTTGTTTCCATTTACTTTTCTACAGTTCCGTTTAGACACTTCAGCCAGTTCCCACCACACTTGTCCACCGTGAACTTACCGCTTGGTTGGTCTTCCAGCTGCAGCACCTTCTCGTATCTGAGGTACTCGATCTCCTCTCGACAGCGCTGCTTGCCCTTGGCGTACTCCACCTTGGCGCAGCCGATCCCCAGCAGCCGGACGACCGACACCCGCGTCACGTCGCACACCTCCACCTCCACAGTGCCTGACACCTTGTCCCCGCTTGAGTAGAACGTCTTGCTGGGATCGCTGAACACGATCTCGAACGTTTTCACTTTCTTGCTCATAGCCACCATGACTGCGCTTTTCCGACAGCCGACTTGGATAAAGACTGACTGAAAAAAGTTCCGAGACTATTCGGATCGATCGCAGAAATGCAGAGCGGACAGTCAAATATAAGAAACCTGTCACGCGTAATTAAAAGACTGTGTAACTATTTGCCAAACTGCACCACGTGTAAACCCCCGCACGACAACAGTAGGGCTGCGAAAAGTGGGAAGAGTCTGCTTTTATACTCTCAGCTTCAGCCAATCCGCAACAGCCTCTGTTGATCGCCTCGGCGGTGCATGTGGGAGCTGAGTGTGCGCCGTGGCTCAGCGCGTGCACAGGTCTCCCATTGGTCGAAATCCGCTGTTTTCGTCGACGCTGGCCAATCGCTGCGCGAAAGCGGCGCGTGGACACCTCGTGCACATAAACATGGAAGAAGCGCTCGAGGAGTGAAACCCCATGAAATTTTGGAGGCGTGGCTGGACCAAGCAGGCAGGCGGAACCAAGACTGCAGGATGACGACTGACGGCGTGAGCGCGTGCATCCAAACCGAAGCAGCCAATCGGGTGTCTGAGAAGAAGGTCTGTGACATGTAAGATGGCGGTCAACACGTTGTTTTTGTCTAACATTGCGCAAACTTATGAATTTTTCTACTGCTATTTGGGATTCCTGTCAAACTTGAAACTATACTTGAATAAACGATAACCTTAACATGGCAGAGAAACAAGAAAGGAACAAAAATAAAATTCAGGCTGATCCAGAGGAGAGGCTTGGAATTGTGAACTGCAGTAACGAAGAAACTCATACTCTGTGCGTTTATTCCGTACGGCGGTACTGCAACTATATTCTTATTTAAAGGGTTGGAATTCATGAAAAGAAGAATTAGCGCCTTGAAAAACAAATACTAAGTAGGAAATTATACGACATACCAAAACATAACCGCAAGCCAAGTCTCAGGACTTAGAACGATTCAAAAGACAATGGATCTTAGGGCTGCATGTGGCTGCAGGGCAGAAAAGGAGATGAATGGGGGGGAAAATCCCTGAAACGACGCTGGAGAAACACCAAGAATGAGCCACGGCTACGCGAGGCTTGGGGACAACGGAGGAGGCGGCTTGGAAGTTCAACGTTTCACCGCGTCTGCTGCGCCCTCTACTGGAGGTCTCTGAATATGATGTCTGTGCTATGAGCCACTTTTACACACAGTATTGATGTCGCCAGTGTGTCCTTTAAATAAGAGGGCTTTACGTGATACAAAAAAAGGAAAAGCTGTTTTTCTGTCTTGTAAAAAAAGGGTTTTTGAATGAAGAAATTGTAATTTGATATCACATGAAACTAACCATTCGTCAAGTGTCCTATAATGAAAGGGTTGTTTAAAATTTGAGAAAGAAAGGTGCTGGAACTGCTCCTGATGGTGCTCACACTTTTTGTGCAGTGAACCATGGAATAAGAACAGAAAGAGAATACCTGCGGAGTAGGGGGCAGAGTCTGTGCCATGAAAACCCAGGAGATAAGAGAATAAGGATTATTACAGTATTAATAACAAAGAAAGGAGACTGCATTGCTGGGGGTGCTATACTTATGAGCATTAGAACAAATCAGCACTAAATGGGGCAGTGTTAAGGGGGGGCAATACTGTAACTTATTTTAATTGTAACTAAACCCTCACATTTTGTGTCATTGTATTATTTTTATAATTAGATGTAGTTAGAATTGCATGCTTGCTTTTTTGTACAATGTTGCACATTACTGTTGTAATTATGTGTGATTGTTTTCTTCTGTGTTGAGTTAAAATAAAATAAAATTTAGAAAAAGAAGAGAATTAACTAAACAGCACATTTTGTTCCACATTTCAGCTTCCTCCAAGGCGGGGCCAAATGTTCTCAAGCAGGCTTGTGGGGTCACGTCACCAGTGTTCTCGGAGAAAACCTAAGTCATGGTGAGCCTAACATTTAACTACTAATGATTCATTCAGAGACATAACTGGCCTCAACTGAAATGTATTTTATGAAGTATAACATGTTAACATTAAAATATTGGGATTATCAGCACTTCCTTTTTCTTAATTAAATAAGATCTTCTAAAACATTTTTGATATCACTGTTCAGTGTATTTTATCATTTTAATTCTTAGCTGCAGAATCCACTCAGTAGCAGGTCTGTAACTGAAACAAGCAGAGTATTTCCACTTTTGTCCTTAATTTTTTTCCCCACAAAGTTATATCTGTGTCCAGGGTGGAAGCAGTCTGTATTCTGCACATAGCTGAATGTCGTCTCAACCGGTAGACAGGAGTGTGAGCCTCCTGAAAGAACATTGTTTTACCCCCCCCCCCTTAAGTAAATAATGCTGTGGGTCATCTTCAGGTATGCATCTCCACTATTCCCCCAACTTGTGATATCCCTGTTAGGAGAAATGCTTTTTCAAGAAGGAAGGCCACAGAGAGGAGCAGAAATGGAAAAAAGGCTCAAGTTAACTTTAAGTGTACAAAACAAATTAGCACTGTTTTTGACTGTATAAGCCCATTCCATCAGTCATTTTCAAAATTTTCTTATCCAGCACAGTATATTGTCACAGTGATCAGAAGCCAGTTTGGGTCTGCATGGGTCTTACTTTCAGCCCAGGAGTTATCCAAAGCTAATGACCACAGATTATGATGGGAACAATGACTGAGTGTTAAACATAGCCTTGTCCAAAGGGTCAGCACCTGTGTTACCCTCACAGACTGGATCAGTGCCCACAGAACTACAGACACTGCCCAAATCTGCCTTTCAGCCTCTCACTTCCTTTATCCATTACATGTGATCAAGATCCTAAGATACCTGAGAGCAGAGAAGATCTTGATCTCATCCCAGATAGTTTACAATTGGGAACACACCACCCTTACTATTACCAGATGAACACCCTACAAGCCTTGGCTGTACCTTGATGTCCTGTCAGTGAAAACCATAAAAAGAAGTAACAAAACCAAATACTGGCAGAATCTGATGTCTACATCAAACAAATTCAGCTTAAAATAAAAATATGGATTAACCTCACTTTGCTCCCACGTAGTGAATTGATACCACATATCAGGCCCCTCCTGTATTACCTCCCATAGCCAATACTGAGATGTAATCATAGACCTTGTCCAACTTCAAAGTTTACTTTGTCCACTCTTAAAAAAGGGTTTTTTTTTTTAAAAAAAACGGAAATATTAGCAAATTGCTGTGCCATTGGTATCCATAATTCAACATCAAATGTCCCTCTTAATTGTAATTGTACCTTTTTTTGAGTGGTTCCTCACACCCCATATCACTGTGATCTCCAGGGTCTCCAGTTTCCATGACTACAAAGTCTCTGTGTGTTATGATTCCACAAGTTGTCTGATCTCCGCTGCTCCAAGTCAAAATCTCTCTTCTGTCTCCAGTGTTCACATCACGACAACATAAGCACTGCACTGACCACCTCTCGCACTTTTCATTCGTATATTGCATTTCAAACCACCGTTATCCACGTCTACATGTATCAGCAACAAATTGATTCTGTTTTGGTTTTTACTCAGTTTTATTTTAGTTGTGGTGCCTTGGAGTGCCATGTGTTTTACCCTAGAAATTTGTTTGCCACTTTGCACTTTTGTTTAACACTTTGTAAGGAAACACTAAGAGTTAAGTAAGGAATCCATAACATTCACAAAATCTGTTTTAAATGTAACTTTTTTCTACAGACCAATGTTTCTCTCCATTGTGGAGGCCCTTGTGTACCGGAGCAGCTCTGAGAGCTGTGTCTGTGAACCATTGTTCCCCGCAGTGGGGTCACCCTTCGCAAAACAGAAGGCGAAGCAGCAGGACAAAAAGCTCCCTAACAGACATCTGTAACAAGCAAGAACCATTAATGAAGTGGGGTTATTGGGACCAGTTACTCTGGGGGGGGTGTTTGGTAGTAAATGCCTGGTCGCTGGATGACCCATGTAGTCTGGGTGGAAACTCCACACAGGACCACCTTGTAGGCTCAATGCTGCGATAGTGAGATAAGGGGGATGGATACAATGCTGGTGAGGTAAATGAAGACACTGGGATGGTTAATACAGAGTTCATTACAACACAGCCTGGAAGGGCTCATAAATATTACTCTTGAACAACCCCTCTCCCTGTTTCCTTTAGGGTAAAAACCTCAAGACAGCTTTCAAACCTGCAGGTGGTGTGCCCACCCCAGTACTGACAACTCGCAGTCCCTTCAAACAATAAACAATTTTAACATGCAAATTACTCAGCTATTTACAGTTCAACTCCCCTTCTAACCCTGGGGTCGCCCTTATAGACAGACTAACATCACCATTGTTATCTTTTGCACTCGCACTTGTCACCTGCTCCCCTCCACCCTTCCGCACTGCACATCACGTCACCACCTGTAAATACCCATTTTTCATTGTTTACATTTACCACCTACAATAATGGTTAAAATGTGTATGCATTTGTGAGACTCTGTGTACGTATGTATATGTTTTACGTGTTTAAATTGAACACTAGTAGACTTTGTAGGGAAACTGGCCCATGTCTAAGCCACGCCTCACTGAACGTTACTGTCGCCGGTGTTTTAACGCACGTTGCTCACAGCAGAGGGCGCCAATGAGCAGGGGATGAGTGACAGGTCGGTGAGACGGTGCGACAGGAATAATAACTGTACGGAAAATGACAACGCATGTAACTAAAAATAACCAAAGGTGGAAGGAGCCGTGTTAATTTCCTAAAAATGTAATTTATGTGAAATTGCGAGGTGCGCTTTGGAACTATGGAGAACGTGCATTTTGCTGAAGGTAAAGTGATGATTCGCGTGCCTGGCTGCCTTAACGTTGGCAGCACTGGAAATCCACCCGGCATATTCCACCCCCCTCTAGTATTTGTTTTATGTAATAATGACTAAATCTGTGAGCACAAAACCTGGTCTCGAACTATCCGTCAGCTCGCTGCTCCTGATGAAGAAGCCAAGCGCTGACTTCCAGCGTGTATTACTTGCATCTTAAGATAAATTACAAAAAATACTTAAGGTTAAGAACTTTAAAACATATTGTCATATTAACTAATGGTCACAAAGTGCTGCTGCCTCATAGCACCTGGGCTGGTTGGGCGAAAGTCTGAATCTGTGTGGAGTTTGCATGTTTTCTCCGTGTCTTTGTGGGTTTCCTCCCACAGTCCAAACACATATGTTTTGGGTCCATTTGTCACTCTGAATTGCCCATTGGCGTGTGTGACTGCGTGTGGCCACCCTGTGATGGACTGCCTTGTTCTTCTAGCCTTGAGTCCAGTGATTCCGGGATGGGCTCCAGACCGCTGTGACCCTGCCCAGGACAAGCAGTGAGACATAATGGACAGATGAAAGTAGCCACAAGCCCACTTATATGTGTCACTGTGGGCTCCCAACATTTTCCAACAAACCTTTATTTTACTATAGTAAAAATGTGTGGAAGCAGCTAATCGGGTTCTGTGTTTATTAGGCATTATTTAACTATTGGTTGATTTTAAGCATGTGCATCCATATTTTACGTAAAACGCACAAAGAAAAAGGAAGTTACAAAAATTAGTTGGATTTTTGTGGTTTAATTTCAAGCTGCTGGTTTTTTGCTTGGGAGTCTTTCAATTAGCTTTGTTTCTGTTCTTTAAACAAAAATACAGTTTTTTGGACAATTTAGTTGTAAAGACAGTTACAGTGAGGGAGTCGTGCTTATTTAGAGAAAGTGGATTTGTGGTGGTGTCAGTCATTAAAGGGCCAGGCTGATGAAAGAAATATTTTCTTAGTATCCCACAATGCAACAGAGTATCAGTGTAGTTTCTCCCTGAAGAACACACAGAAGCACACACTCCATGTCGACACATTCACACTAGCATGTGTAACTTGCGCTCCCCACTCGTGTTTGTGCACACGTGCATCCAACTTTCTCAGACACAGGTCGACACAGGTGCCTAGTCTACGCACGCACGCGTACCCACCAGCACTTCCTACAGACAGACACACGCAAGTGAGTTCAATAAAAACATTCTGAACTGCATTCACATATTCAGCAAACATGCCACAGACAAGGGGTGGCAGATGACGCACACGCTGACCCTCCACACATGCATGCACACTTATCCCATACACACACACACACACACACACACACACACACACAGAGTTTCTGAGCAGTTTCTGTGGTTGAGCTTCTTTCCAGGTGATGCTGTTGGACCACTGTGGCCTCATAAAGTTTTTTATACATTGAGGCTCATCTGGACGTGCTTGTGGTACAAGTCAAAGTTGTCAGGCAAAGTGTCTGCGGGGAGGACAAAATAGCAAGGAGTCACTCAGATTCATTTTGAGCATTGTGTTAAAAACACAGATTTCAGTAGAGCTTCGAAAGGTTCGGTGTGAATAAGGCTGCGGAGTGAGATACCATTGCAACGATAGCGCAGGTTGGACCAGATGATGCTCTCCTGTGAGAAACAGAAGACCCCCAATCGGCCTCCCCTCATAGTCGTGTCAATCACCACGCCTGAGTCGGCCACAAGTGCCATCCCTTCATACAGCCGGACCCTGCAACGTAACATGTGGACGGCCCGTCAAAATACAGAAACGGCTGTCACACACAAAGTAATTTGGAAAATGTGGTCCTTAAGACAGTGATAGTGGCTTGGAGTCAAAGTAGACTTGTGGTCACCACTTACATTGTTTCCAAATTCAGGGAGGCTATGGACAGTGGTTTACCTTTGCCTTCTGGATCTTGTATGGAAACCCAAACAAATATGCAAACTCCACACAGACAGAGCCAGATTCCAACCCACAGTTAAGGTGCTGAGAAGTACTGCAATTGCCTCCTGCACCACTGTGCCACTATATAAATTAACAGACTAACAGTAAAGAACACATTCCCTTTTCCACCTGGTTTTGTACAGCTACAGCATCTTTAAGGGGATTATTTTGGTCTTCACTGAACCTTCAGGAACGACACTATCACACAGTGGCAAAGAGGAGGTAGTGCAGTGGTTCTGAGGCCCTGAGATGAATACCTAGTCTGCCCAGCTCTGCTAGTCTTTGGAAAACACAGCTTCACAAAGAAATAGTTTGTGGTTTAGTGAGATCCAACAGGGAGGTGCCAATTATCTGCTTGTTTGTATGTGTGTGAGAGGGAAGTTGAAACAAAAAATAAGTGCTTACACTTGAATGCAATTAATCAACAGAACTTAATTACTTTCTGTCCATCTTTTCCTTTTCTGTCACTCATCTCCTGCACTCCCCTTGTCCTCCTTTGATGCTTTAGATTAGCACTATATTTAGTAATGGCTTCTACCTTTTCATACCCATGACTCTTTGCGGTCCACTCCCATACCTGCACTTTTCCATTGCTCCTTCCCTCCCTCTCTCTCCCTACCGTATCCTGCATTGTTTTAGTGTCTCTTTGATATGTAAATAAACAGAACCAGCAGAATTCTTGTCAAAGACTTGGTTGGCTTGAAAATGGGGACTACGATCTGCTGGAAGTAGAAGCTGTATATTATCAGTTTTAGAGGTTCAACAACTGGGAAACATCAGCCCCTCTCAAACTGCATTTGAGCCCCTCACCTGCAGAAAACATGTCCAAACAAATCAGCACCTTGCCTAGTAAATCCAGCTCCATTGTGTTTTTGGGTGTGTGTGTGAAGGCACCTGGGAGCAATCACCTGATGTAGCCGACCTGAGGACGGTGGCTCACATGCCACCTGTAGGATGTCTTGTCCTTCCAGCCCACATTGCGGGGGTCCTTCCACAACAGCCTGACCTCGCCTGGAGTGTCACCGGTGTGCCACATGGCATTGCGTAAGAACTCCCCTGGACCTGTGCGGGACTTCACAGCCTGCAGGAGGTGGACAGCATTTCAGCATCGGCTTAGAAAGAAAGCTCAGTTTGCCTGCAAAAAGGATCATGGCGTCAGCTAATATACCAGTTCCGGACATAGGTGGGTCAGCGGCATGCAGTGTTTACTCACTCCAGAGGCTGGACACTAGCTGGTAGCCTGGAACAGGCAAACATGACAGATATATAAATATGTACGGATCCTCTGGCGGGACTTTGTTTCAGGCCACTGGCACACTCCAAGGCCATGAAGAGCAATGGCTTTTTTTTTCTTTGATTCCATGTAAATGACCTGTAGTGACCTGAACCAGGAGAGACACAAGCCACTTTACCTTGAGCTGCAAGCCTGGTTCTGCCACAGCACGGAAGGGCAGGGACTGCCAGTAGGTCTGTTCTGTCTGTTTCCACATTACTGCGTAGAAGCTGGACGAGTCCTGGTACGCGAATATAAAGCCGACATAGTCATCATCTGTCACCGTGTTGATGTGGAAGGTGCCCTCAAAGTCGACTCCATTGAAGGCAGTGTAGCCTAGAGGGCACAGAATAATTTGGGCATGAGGGGCAAAGGAGAGAAAACTGGAAGCATGTCCACATCTTGCAGGATGTATGAAGAGTCTCACACTTACCCACTGCCAAACCAGGATCACTGTTCATGGTCTGAACAATTTCCATACCCTGTGATTATAATGCAGCTCATCAGAAACACAAGTGCACATAGTTTCACTACAGCCTTGTAGTCAAGGTAAACTCAAATAGCAGCTTGGTGGGGCTGCAGGTAGTGCAGCTGCCTCACAGTTCCTGGACTGTTTGAGTTTTAGTTTGATTCCAGCTCAGTCTGTGTGGAGTTTGCATGTTCTCCCTGTGTCTGTGGGTTTCCTCTGGGTGCTCTGATTTCCTTCCACTGTCCAAACGTATGGGCTTTAGTTTGATTAGTCTTGCTAAATTGTCCGTAGTGTGTGTGTGTGTGTGTGTGTGTGTGTGTGTGTGTGTGTGAGAGAGTGTGACTGGGTGTGTCTGGTCACCCTGTGAACATTCCATCCATGCTCATCCTGATCTGATTCACAAGCAGCCTCAGCACAGTGCTCACCTGGTTCAGTACTACCCAGTTGGGGTCAATCTGGGCATCACCTTCAGGGTCCAAGATGACGGTCTGGAATGCCCTGAAATCGGTCACGGTGACCTCAGCGCTTTCAGGACATGCATCGGCTGCGTCCATCACCGTGTCATTGTCAAAGTCCTCGGCACACACATCTCCTACCCCATCACCTGGGCACAAGCAGCAAACAGTAAATGTAACTGTAAGGAACACGTGGGGGGTATTTTTCAAAGGGGATAATTTAAAATAGAAGAAAAAGATATCATGCCTGATAATTATTTCTGCTAGTTTGATTTCCATGGAAATGTATTAATGAGCACTGACTGGAGATGCTTTTCCTAAGCTGATAATTATTTCCAAAATATTTTCAGATGGCTCACAAGGTAGGTTAAAATTCACTGAATGTAAATAAGCTGTTATATATGGGCGCTAGATAAATCAGAAGGGTACTCACAGTGGGTGGAGGAGTTAAGGGGCTTGTTCTCCCAGGATTCCACACAAGGCAAAAAACTTACCATTTGAATCCTTCTGGTTGGGGTTGGGGATAAGACGGCAGTTGTCAGGGCCAGGGCTTCCAAAGTCTGGGATCCCGTCATTATCATCATCATCATCGCATTCATCACCAATGCCGTCGTTATCTGAGTCCAGCTGAGAGCTGTTGGGCACCTCAGGGCAGTTGTCCTGTGAGTCCTGGTGACCATCTCCATCACTGGTCAGAGGAGCAAGAGAGTCAGCCATATGTGAGGCATTCAGCCATAAAAATATCCACTCCATCCTGTAACAAGTACAGTCTGCACAAGGCATATACACAAGCCTAAATGATCCTATTAAAGATATGGACATGCAAAGAAGTATTATTACATACTGTTGCTGGTTCACACCAGAAAATTCAAATAGTTAAATTTGCTGATTTTAATCTGAATTTTTCAGGTGGCTGTAAATGTCAACCACTGTAAACTATGCCATATTACCAAAATAATCACATATACAACCAAAAATCAAAACAGACATTAAAGGTGAAGAGTAAGAAGAAACGTTTATAGACTGTGTAAGCAGTTGTATTAATATTACTAGTAAGTGGACTGCAGGAAGTGTTATTATTATAGTGCATTATAATTATGGGCTGCATGCATGAGAACCAAACTCACCTGTCAACGTTGGTATCGCATACATCCCCAACCAGGTCATTGTCAACATCCGTCTACAGGATCACGGGAGACAGGAGGAGTTAAAAAGTCTTAAACTATAATCTATAACTGACTCCAGCTTAATAAAAAAATCTAGTATTGACTAAATCAAAACTTAATATCTGCTGCCTTTTTAAGTGGGAAGTGATAATCATAATCTAAAAAGCAGTGTTAAAGGTTTCAGGGAAAGCATGTGACTTACGCTTTGACTCACTGAATGAAAATATATAAATTTTCATTTACACTTGTTGAAAACTTTCAAAGACCCAAAATTTTCAGTTTATTTTCAATTTCATTCTTCTTTGCTTTTCTGTTTTATAAAATTCTTTTGGAGACTGAAAAGGGCTGTATTCCTGTTTCTACTAGTCAGCAGTAAAATGTACTCTGAAGGGGCAGAGGAGGAGGACGTGGGGATGATGGTTTGCAGTAGATCTGAATCTCGACCTACAAAAGTGAATTTATACAGTTTTTTTATTATGGTTATACAGTTCAAACTTTACAGAAAGTATCTTGTAATGTTTTTGTTTTATGAATCATTTGTTTCTTCATGGCCAGTAACCTAGTGTGTATTTTAAGGGGCAACACGTTTTAATTTTCTGCAACTCACTCTCTTTTCGCTGCTCCACTTTTTTTAAGCTGTGGCACCTGCGGCACAGAAGTAAAACTGCAATGTCTTGCTTGTGTATCTCAAAAGACGACACAGTAACAGGACTGTGTGCGTAAAGCAGAACAACACAAAGAAAAGGAAGTTGTGGACATTGTGTATTTTTAATTTCATTATTTCCAAATAATTTTAAACCTGATTTATGTTAATAAGAGATAATACCAAAAATCAGTGCCCTCTCCACTGAGTTTCCTGTCTCGTGTTTACTGTTCATAGTGTAGCAGAAAATTGAGTTCATGGACTGTATGAGCTTCAGATGAAGTTAAAATAAAAAAAACGTTTAACAGCAAACACTGAATTTATTACAGCTTCATCTGATGTTAACAGAACACAGCCCATGTTAATCAAGAGATTAAGCTGTACTGATCATGAAATACTGGGTAGAGTTAAAAACAATTCAGATTTACAGAGTTCCAGTCCCAGTTGTGTTTGTTGCTAGTGTTTAAGGTACAAGTAAGTTCTTTTTAGCACATGCTTTTTCCAAAGCAATGTAATATTAAGTAAAAACAAAAGTGCGTCAACAGAAGAACTTGAACTACAGACGCACAATTATCAAACCACGATTTCTTTGTCTGATGTCACTTTTTCTTACAGTGGCTGCCAGTGACCTCACCTGCATGGGGTTACTGACTTCAGGGCAGCTGTCACAGGCATCTCCCACCCCATCCCCATCTCTGTCTGTCTGCATGGGGTTAGGCACTCGGGGGCAATTATCCAGCACATTGGGGATCCCTACAGGGAGAAAGGCTTGCATTTCTCTCAAGTCATAATACAGAGGTGGCCTGAATAAATACCACAGCAAGATAAGTAGAAGATGAATTTCATGATGGCACATTACCGTCCCCATCGATGTCATTGTCACAAACATCTCCCTCCCCATTGCTGTCAGTGTCTTTCTGGTCACTATTAGGTACGTTAGGGCAGTTGTCACAGGCATCACCAAACGAGTCTGTGTCTGAGTTCTGCTGGTCCTTGTTGGACACCAGTCGGCAATTGTCCTACAAAGCCAACGTGCAAGGGCAAGCAAAAAGAGAA
The DNA here is from genome assembly GCA_900497675.1 of Arapaima gigas. Lineage (NCBI taxonomy): Eukaryota > Metazoa > Chordata > Actinopteri > Osteoglossiformes > Osteoglossidae > Arapaima > Arapaima gigas. The sequence continues at coordinate 419,988 of UFQX01000134.1, forward strand.
ATGCCACGTTCAGTTCAAAGCAGCCATCATCGACATGTTTTTCATATCTTGACTGGATTAAAATGAGGTTTATGTAAAACAGAGAGGGTTATTGAAGAAGGCAAGGGAACCAGAAAAAGCACATTTTTACACAGGTCTTACAACATGGATATACCTCCACATTCTTGATTCCATCTCCATCAGCATCCTCATCACATTGGTCCCCAATTCCATCATTGTCTGCATCCTCTTGTCCTGAATTAGGTGTGTAAATGCAGTTATCCTGTGGGGAAATGGAGGGAATGCAATAAATGGCCAGTGAGTATTGAGGCCCCAGGAAACTGGCTACAGAGCTAATACATAAGAGTAGTTTTATGCATAAAACCAACACACCGAGCATGTGACATAAACCTGGGATGAATACAGAGTGCACTAGTATGCATGTGTATTGCCCTTGTAACTATACTATGCATCCAGCAGTGAGGATGTGTAACATGAGCAGAGAGCACACCAACCAGCTTGCAGTGTTTGTCATTGTCTATGCAGGGCAGAGACTCATCGGGATAGCCGTCAATATCAGTGTCTGGGCCACAGGTGTTTCCGTTCCCAGCCCAGCCCACATTGCACTGAAACAGAGAGAAGGAGAGGTTGAAAAGGGAAGGGGGCGAGCAATAGGGGTTTGGGGAGGAAGGAAAGTAACCAGTCTAATGTAACTGAATATTCATTGGTTACAAAATTGTCTAAATTGACTCCTGTATTTCTTTTGTTCTTTTCACTTCCAATTATTACAAAGCTGACCATTAATACTGATTTACATTAATAAAAGATCATAAAATAAACTTGGCATCACGTTCACAGAGTTCTCTGTCATATACACAGTGTTCCCAGCATAGCGTGATACTGAACACCTACATTGTATGAGCTGTTAAAAGAAAAAATTATATTACAGCAATTTTTTTAACTTCTTATAGCTGCATGTGATGTTTTGAACAGGCTTTAAGATGTAAATAAAGCTGTAAAAGCTTTATTATTATGCTTTTAATGATTGTGATGTACTGGATGGACTTAAGAGCAGTACTGTTTTATGAACAGATCTCAGGTCCCAGTTGTGTTCCTAAGTTGAGGTACAAGTGTAAAGTAGTAGATAGCCTAAATCTTGCAATATTCTAGTTATGACAGCACCTGCAAGTTAGTACTGGACACCTCTGGATGATAGACCATATCGTGAAGATAAACATGCCAAAACCACAGCTCACCACACAGGACACCTCCCCGTTGCGCTCAATGTGGCAATGAGCATTGACATCACAAGGGTCATAGCTGAGCGTGGAGCAGGACCTCCTGGGGATGCAGCCTGTTGTCTGGTTGCCAATAAAGCCCTCTTTACATGGACCACACTTGAAAGAGCCCTGGACAGGAACAGGATGGCAATAAATGGTGAAAAGCAGAAGAGACAGAAAGACTGTTTTCCATGGTACCGAAAGGCTGAACCCTTTTGCAGCTATTAAATGGTTGGTCCTAACTGTCAAGAAATACAAAGGTAGAGATGTTTCTGGCTCTCCTTAAGGCATACTCTGCTGCTAGGAAGCCTAATTCCAAAGAAACTGTTCAGAGAGCATGGTAAATCTGCAACTCACTCTAGATCCACAGTGGAGCAATCTGATGAGCAGTAAATTAGCAATACAGGACCATACTGAATCCAATATTTTCAGCCTTTCTGCATGCACAGTACAGCTGTCTGAAATGTTTGCTGCCAGGACTCACCACAGTGTTGATGCACATGGAGTTGGGAACACAGGTGTTCCTTACAGTGGCACATTCATCAATGTCCTTACACTCCTGCACAGAAAAAAGTGGAATAATGATGGTTAGAAGAAGAAGAAACTGACATATTTACACAGCTTAAACATCATTAGTCTTGGAATCTTAAGGAGCAGCAGGTGGCATAGTGATTAGAGGTCTCACGTTCCAAGTGACGGACACAGGTTCAAGTCCTATTTCTTTTTTGTAGTACCCCTGAGCAAGGTACTTGCTCTGAATTCATCCAGTAACCCATTCATTCACTTATCTGTATTAATGGTAAGATTTTTGTAAACAGTTTATGGATGACATAGTATTAGACAACATATGACATAGTATTATTTCTTTGGGGTTTTCTTATCCTACATTACAATTACAGTACAAAAGGAGCAATACAGAGGCACATATGTCATTACTCAACCCTTATTACTATTAGGCTGTGTGTGTCATGAATGTGCATGTTCGTAAGTTACTTGTACAGCCAACAAGATGAGCATATATGCTTGTACTTCTACATGAATGCATGCCACAATAATCAAGGGGCCCATAGCAATACCTGTTTATGACTACTGGCGAACTCCACTCCTGTGCCACTTATTGCGGGCCCAGTAAAGCCTACTGGGCAAGGCTGACATCTAAAGCCTGTGACTGTGTTGACACACGCTGCTGCGGAGAAGCAGGGCTGAGCCAGTGCACACTGAAGAAAATCAGGCGGTGGTAAAGAACATTAATCGTATTTATATAGCATACTATATGTAGCACTGACTTTCAGAGACAATTCACAAAACAGTACATCAACATTATGAGCAGGTTTTCAAAGTTAAAACAATAGACCTTTAAGACAGAGGTATGATCAGTCTAAATCCAGCTTCATTATTGAACTGATAAGGATTAGAGTTAGTTTAACCTGCTGTTCCAGTCATAACAGCATATATTGCACCTAGCAGCATGGAAACAAAGTAACCAACATGACTCAACCTCGAAGCATATGTTGATGAAGGGGAAAAGCTAAAATCATTTTACCTCATCAACATCTTCACAGTGAGTGCCATTGCCCACCATTCCCTCAGGACAGGGCCCACAGCGGTAACCTGGGTAGTCTAATGTCTCCATGCAGGGGACACCTTTATAGCAAGGGCTGGGCATGCAGCGAGAGTGTGGCTCATGAAAGCCTGGAGTGTAGATGCGTTACCAAGAATAAAAATCTACATACAGGTTTCAAGAATTAAAAATAACATTGGTCACAAGCATTGAACATACACTTTGAACACAGTCACACTAATTGAACATTTCAAAAACATCGTTGCTGTCTCATTGCTCTGCAGATGTTTTTACAGAGAGATCGGGGAAATAAAACACTGGACTTATCACTTACCACACACTTGGCACTCTAGGATGGTGTTCCTGATCAGAGACATTTCCTTCACCTGAGAGAGACCACACTGGGTGAGTCAATTTATTTTGCACACACCCCTCTCACGATCAAATTACCATCACCACTGTCACAGCAGCAATCCCAGACACTGAAGTCCACATAGTAAACATCACACAAGTAACATCAAATTAAGTCATGTCCTACTAGTCCTCCTACCTGTTCTCTGATGTCCTGTCTCAGCTCTCCCAGGATCTGATTGAAGGTGATCAGCTGTCCAATCAGGGCTTTGGTGTGGTCACCTGACACAAAGACGCCAAAGTTTACTATATTCTTTATAGCTCCTCATTGTCTTGGGAAGGAAGGATTTCATATTTATAATATGCCATTTGAATTATGCTTGACCCCTCCCCCCCTTGAGTGTAGCAGGGGGTCATTGAGATTCATGAAGGCAGTTCTCACCAAGGATGGCGTTCACATCACCAGCCACTGCAATGGAAACAAAGTTAACGTCAGCCAGCCTTCCTCAAGGCAGTGATTACTACCAGGGGTGCCATCCATTTCATCTTGATGTTTTGCCACTGTCAAACAGCTAAGCCCATGCAGTTGAACAGTCACATTTACTTTATTTTACATATTAGGTGGTTTTGTTCAAAGCATGAATCAGCACTGGAAGAATTTGTTGAGAGAAAGTATTTTCATTTTGACCAATTTTACATTAATTTTTCAAAAATATGTCAAAGTTAAAAATATTTAAATGAATGAATTACTGCAACTGTATCTGAGATTGTTACATAAATTGATCTCACACATAACACAACTCATACAAATATCCTTGGAAGAGAGAGGTTTTTTTAACTTTTTTTAATCTTGGGTTTTCATGGAATCTAATTCCTTAATAAATGGAAGGACATCAGTACTGTAGAGCTTTTATTAAAACTCTGGACTTTCATTCCTAGTTGTGTTATTTAACAGGAGCTGTGGTGTTTCAATGCAAAATACATGTATATAATATGGAAATTTATGACACTTCCACTAGATGGCAACAGATAACATGAGCTTTTCAGTAGGTACAGCAGTATCATGTAATGCAAGAATTGACTGTAAAAAGTCAATAGAAATAAGGGGCTTGACCAATCACTTTAGTTAAAGAAAAATATATAATATGTAACACTAAAAACCTTTTATGAAGTTATAAAGATTGATTGATTCATGACATGGCATCCTTTTGGCAAAAGAAGTACTGAGAAATACACTATAACTTTGAAAACTGAAGAAAGATGGCATGGTGGCACAGCAAGTAGCGCTACCACCTCACAACATCTGGGCTGGTGAGACATAGGTTTGAATCCAGCTCAGCTTGTATGGAGTTTGCATATTCTCCCTGTGTCCGCATGGGATTCTGTGAGCAACATCTGTGTTTCCCCCACAATACAAAGATGTGTTTCAAGTTAACTAGTCACTCTAAACTGCCCATAGTGTGTGCATGTGTGGTCACCCTGAAATGGACTGGTGTCACATCCAGGTGTTGTTTCGTAGCCTAGTGCACAATGATTCTGGACCACCACCTCACCATGATAGCAGTAAATGAGGATGGACGAAGAATCAAGAGTGTATTTTCTAAAAATAAAATAAAAACTATTCAAGCACATTAATATTTTTTCATTCCTGTTTTGCATTTTTATATTATGCCTGCATGTGTAAGGCTGGAGCTAAAGCGCACTAAATAAGGTCTACATGACAGAATTTAATTCATTTTTAGAGACTTTCAAAATAGTGACTCAGAGCACTGAACCATATTCCAGGGAATGATATATGGTTACAGGGTGTAACAGTTGAGAGGTGAGAAGATGAAAACAAAAAACTCCCAAATGTGAAGGAGAGGAGAAAAACAAGTCTTTGGGGGTTCAACACCAGTAGCAGCCCATCTTTCCTAGACTTTTTAGTGTGCTGACAGGGGACTTGACAGTATAAACATTTAATTCAAGTCTTTCAGTTTGGACTGACCAGAGTTGGGTAGTGAGGAATCTTCCTGGAATGGACAGTCTGTCAGGACTCCTGCTTTGGCCACTGTCCCACCAAGGGCCATTTTCAGAGACTCCACAGAACCCTGATCCACACACACACATTTACTTTCCATTTAACAAAATAGCTCATTCTTAAAATTAAACCAAAAATGTAAAAATGTCAAAACTTACTTCTAACAAAACATTGTTACCCTTTTAACTTCTAAATGAAATTATATAACAGCACTTGCTATACATGCAAAGACATTTCTTCAAAAATATAAGCAGAAATTGCACTCTGATGGATTAAAATGGTATTCCACAATGTCAACTTTGGTTACACTGAATTTCATTACAGTGTGTTGAGTGCAGGGTAAATTCACCGTTCACATGACACTGCTGGCAGCTTGACACTTGACCATACTGATTAGTAGTAAAATGCAACCAAAACAGATCTAGCAAAATGAGAGATAAGCTGTGCAGCTACAGTAGGGGCTCTGTCCTATGCTGACCAGTGGGAGTCTGTCTGCCACACAGAGATACTGCTGCCTTTTGTTAGGTCGTTCTGCGGTATATATCTCCCTGCAAAGTCAGGATCCATATCATCAATTCCTACAAGTCAAATGTCTAAGTATAGATATTCTGAATTAATTTTTAAACAAGAAAAGAGAAAATGAAATGTCTGCAAGATGTGTTCAGTTAAAGTTAGGCTTATTTAATGCAGTGTCTGTTGTTTCTTTAGTAATGACTTTCCCTCAGTTATTTATTGCCAGGGCATGATGACCTTATTCAGTCTTCACTTGCCCTTTGACAAGGAAAATGTATATAGTGCACTCAGTTCAGTGTATATATCTGGTTCTCAAAATAAATCAGTCTTTACCAGGATTTACCATTTCAGACTAGAGCCACAGCAGTACTTGAAAACCTAACTTTTGGCTTTTCTAAAAAATGTATTCCAAGTTATTCACACATTTCCAAGTGATCTATTGGCCAAATGAGATAGCAAGGCCCAGCTCTCTTCAGTGCCTCACCTGCAGCCTGGCATAGGTTTTGTATCCATTGCGGATGTCCACAGACTCTCTGTCTGGGGGCAGCTGCACCAACGATGGCAGGCCATGACTGGAATCCACTAGTCGACAGTTAACATAGAGCTCCAGGTGCAGGTTATCACGGCGGAGCCCACCCAACCGCAAGATGATGGACTGGGTCCGTCCGTCAGCCAGCAAAGCACTCTGCAGGTTCACCGTGTGGAGCTTGCCATCCTCCCGCATATATCGCACCAGTGCTGGGGGGAGAGAGATTCAGTGAGCAGGGTGGAAGAAACATTAACACAGCAACTAGGAGAAAAGACAGCAGAAAGAAGCATGACCATAAGCAGTGAGCAAAGAAGCAAAGACAGAAAAGAGATGTAGAACACTGTGGTGAATAATGCTGTATTATGGCCACAGGAGCTGCTGGCTTTTCACTGGTCCAGAAGCTTTTGACTCATTTAATTACTGACTTACATTCCACTCAGCAACTAAAATTTACTTGCAGAAACAGTGGACACTTATTTTCAGTGTAAACAAACATGGGGTTCCATTCTAGGATGTCAAATACTTGCAGATGCTGTCACTTTGGGTGTGACTGTCCACACTTGCTGGCAGACTGAAGAGAAAGAAAACTAAATCGAAGCGAGACTAGACACACACATACACACTATGGGCAACTTAGTCATCAATTAACCTGAAATGCATGTCTTTGGACTTTGGGATTATACTGGAGCACCCATAGCAAACCCTTAAAGATACGGGGAGAACCTGCAAACTCCACGCAGACTGAGCCGAATTTGCACTTACCCTCAACCAGCCCACGTGTTGTGAGCCAACGGTATTACTCGATGAGTAGTTTAAATGAAAAACTGAAATATGCTGCTTGTGTAAGTATTTAAACTCCACACATTAAAATTTGGTAGAACCATATTACTCTGCAATAACAGCTTTGTCTTTTTTGGGTAAGTATGTACCAGCTTTGCACACCATTCAGCAGTTATTTTTCCCCATTAATTCTGGCAAATCTGCAGTAGATTGTTCAGGTTGGTAGGATGATGCTTATGGAATGCAATTTTCATACAGTGCCAGAGATTCTCATTGGAATTGAAGACCATTGTAGGACATTCACCTCTGTTTTTGAACCACACCAATGTTGCTTTGTTGTTGTGCTTGGGACAACTGTCCAGTTCAAAGGTGAACTTTCTCCCAAGCAATTTCTAAGCACATGTGAAGCAGGTTCTTGCTAGTATTTCCCTGTATTTTGCTCCATTCTTCCTGCAATTTTGACAAGATTCCCTGTCTCTGCTAATAAAAAACATCTCCACTGCATGATGCTACCATAGTTCAAAGTAGGTATGGTGTTTTTTGAGAGGTGGGCAGTGTTAGGTTCATGCCACACATAATGCTTTGAACTTTGGCCAAAAAGCTTTATCCTGGTCTCATCAGACCAAAAAAAAACTTTTCCCACATCTTAGCTGGGACCTTCACATGCATTTTGGCAAGCTCCAGATGTGTTTTTATACAATTCTTTTTGAGTGATGACTTATTTCTTGCCACCTTGCCATACAGGCCAGTTTTCTGCAGTGCTCTTGATATTGTGCACTGGCACATCTTTCCTCCAATGTCAGCCACTGACCTCTGTAGCTCCTTGCTGGACTTTCGGTGGCTCCCCTTAAAGGTCTAAGTCTCGAGGCTCTAAGGCTCGAATGCTGAGTTTTGTGGGACAACCTTGTCTAGACAGTGTCTGAATGGTGCAATAAAAAAATTCCACTTACTGATTGTTGATCCAACAGTGTTGACTGGGAGATCCAAAAACTTGGAAATTATGTACCCTTTTGTTAAATGTATGCACTTCTATGACTTTATCTCAAACTTTTGTGGCATGTTGTTTAGTCTTCATTCTCACAACTTTTCTTTAGGTTCACAACCTTACCAATGATCCTTAGAATAAGTCCTTTTTTAATCTAGAAAATTTGATTGGAACATTAATGTTTCTCAGGTAGAAAACAATTATATCCAACTAAGAGACAACTGTGTCCTTGCTGGGGAATATTTTTTCAGCTGTGAAAACAGCTTGTCACGTGAGTTTCCAGGTTTTTGAATACTTATGAAATCAGCATATTTCAGTATTTTTTAATACCTGCAAAAAAACTTATTTGGGTCTGACAATTTAATTTTAGAACATATTAGTTTACAAAATATAGAGGTATTTAAGCTAAAGTACTTAAACATGCCCAGGTATGTGTTATGAAAAAGATTATCTTCTCCTTCAATTAACCTTCATTTGGATAGGTTTCAGTGTGAACCAAACATGAAATCAAGCAACAACAGGCTGTTGGTGCCAGCTGTATGCAGAGCATAGTACTGTGGAAGATGTTTCAAATGTCTGTGGCCATTTTGAATATCTCTGAGGGGACAGGTCTCTAAACAAATACCATATTCCCCATTTAGCCAAGCTAAATAAATAGATGTTCGTGTAAACGCTAAATATTTTAAAACACTACTGCACATCTCTTGCTAGTTCACTTAGTTTAATATGGTTTTGCTCATAGTAGTCTGAAGGGAAACCAAACCATATTTCCCACAAGTATCCAGAGACCACTATTTTACAAAATCTCCAAAACTGGACCAGTTATGAAATTCATTGAATTGTTCTATACTCATTGTTCATTGTCCCTTTTACTGACCATGAAAAACACAAATCCAGGCTGTAGGGTAGTACTAATTTTCCACCTTTCCCTTAACCATGTCAATCATCAATTTTACAGTTATGACATTGCAGGGGCTCACCTTTGTTGATTTTGCCCATGATGGCCAGCTCCAGGTACTTTTTGTTATCTTGCTTGTCATACAGACCCAGCAACACCCCACCAAGCTTGGGCGGGAGGCGGAAAGTGGACACGATGTAGATGTCACTGACCATGTTCATGGCCCCCGCTACCTTCTCCACTGCTGCCATGGTCTGCTTGGCGTCGTGTAGTGTCAGCATGTCAATCACTGTAGACACAGGATGGGAACTGGGGGTTAAGTGATGAGAATGGAGATGAAAAAGGAGGAAGAAGCAGAGAAAGCCACAGGTGTGAAATGGGAGATGCTGAGCTGGGAAAGGAGTGGAAAGAATTTAAAGTGGGACAGGGGATAGAGAGAAATGGAGCGAGGCAGGGGGAAATTGAGAGATTGAGGGAATCAGGATTCACACATAGCGATAAGAAAGATATGGTGAGAGATGAACATGGGCAAACACGGGGAAAAGAAGAAAGGAGACTAAAAAAAATAGAAGAAAATAGAAGGAAAAGTCATGTCATGGGGGTGAGATGAATGACAGAACATTATTTGAAAAAAGAGAGAGGGCTTTCCCTCAGTTCTATAGAGAGCAGTAATCACACAACCCTCTATTGGGCTGTGGAAAACTGCAAAACTCCCAGTGTGACACATGAAGACCCTTTTATTTTCAACTCTCCTCCTGTGTTTCATTCTCCAACACAACATGCCCTGATACCTTGTTAAGCTGGTTCTTGTTATAGGCTGGAAAGCATGTTGATGCAAGGCCGGAGGTGTCAAATATATGGCCAGTTAAATAAACCAAGTGACTCAGTGGGTATTGGCTTGCAACTAAACATTGATTATGTACTAAGTGAACTACCACCAATAACACACCAATGACTACAATCAATACATCAATAGATTCTTGTGGTTGTCCAAGTAAGTCCATCCATTATGTAGCCACACAGAAATGGCTTATACCAAAGGGATCAGGATTTTCATTGGAGTAAAGCAGCAGTTAAGACAAAATATATGGTAGCTCTTTAACTAGCACTGACATCAAAACTATTTTCTAACGATGAAGTGATAAACAAGTGCATGTCAGTGAGTGCACAATTAAAATGTGAAGACAAACAGCATGCATTTGTTAGTATTAGCCTTTCAAGAAACACAGCTGCAGAAAGCATTGTTGATTTATCACACAATCTCAAACAGCTTTCAGACCAAGTCATGTCTTTGTTTCCTTTTCCCTGGCAGTTGAAAGCATGGATATCAGCAAATGTGGCTCAACTTTTAGTTTGCAATTATGACACTGATAGAGCTATGCATATGACAGTAAAGATATGCAAGTTACATTTTATTGCTATATAGGTTCAAAATACTTCAGTTTGACATGTTTGCAGCAAGAATTATGTCCATGTTCCAAATATTTTACATCTGGGATAAGGAGTTTTCTGTTATCAATAAGACAAAAGTAACATTCTCAATTCAGTGATGCTCATTTGAATGCTGTTGCCAAGCTTGTCAAAGCTTTGACACATATCCAAGCCAAGTGGTATTAGGCAGTAGCAAGGAAGTACCAACATTAATAAACAACAAAATTGTGACGGTACAACAGTGATATAATATAAATATATACAAAACCATGAATTTGACACTACATTCTTAGCAAACACTACTAGGAAAAAATATATATTAGACTGCAAAAATTGTTTATTTACACACTGCTAGGTTATCCAGCTCAGTCAAGCAATCCTGAGTGTTCAGTGGGCTGGGAAGCATCACAAGAATGGTTATTGCACAAATGCATTCAAACCACTTTGCATGTTCTTGTTGCACATTGTTTTTTCCCTTACAGTTCTTTGTAAAGCAAATGGCTCTGGGATCGAACCAAAAGACAGTTCCTTAAATTGCCCCAATGAATAGCTTCACAGAGGAAATTTCACAGTGTGATAGCTGGTCACTGGAAGAAAAGGCTGGCCACTCTCAGCAAGCAAGTGACAAGTAATTAAGCCATTTCTTTTCCCAGTTGAAGTTTGAATTTAAACAACTACACAGCCCTACAGTATTCTCTTTTGCCCAAACTTCTTTATCATTCAGTTTTGCTTTAATCCTTTTCCGTTGTCATACTTTTCCCTTACATTCCCTCTGAACTGAAAATTCTTCATTTGCAAGACTATTTTGCTTTCCTTTCTTTTGACTCCTCTGCATAGCTTAGCATAGCATAGCATGTCTCACTCCATACTCCTCCTCCCTTTGTATCCTGTGCTATGGTACAAACCCAAAGCCCTGTGCAATCTGGAAGATAAAGTACATAGTAACTCCTCACAGTGCCCTGACTTCTGATAGCACAATTGCCTCCCCCTGCTCTCTTGCACCCTCTTCCTCATTCCAAACCTCCCTCAGAATCTCCTGTGTGATCTCTACACACTTTCCACATCAGCAGGCCTTCTCTGACCACTGAGGCTAGACCCAGTTAGAAGAAACAGTAGAGAAGGTCATACTCTACCAGCAAAGAGTCTGCATGTATGGGCTGAACACAGAATATAAACGTGACACAGAAAAAAAGTCTTTTTCAACAACTTTTGTTTTATGTACAGTAAAAAACTGACCTAATTTTGCACAATAAAAACAGAAAAGCAGTACAAAACAAGCAAACAGACTATAGTGGGTTTCTGACTTATGAACTTAATTGTTTTATTTGAAAAGTTGTCAAATGTGACAAGAAGCGGGTCAAGGGCTTGTCCTAAATGCTACATGCAGCTATTTGAGTAATGTGTGCCAGCAAAAGTGGCAATATTGGACTCTATCTGTACCTCTCTACCGGTGAAATGCACTTTGATTTACTCTTAGGTTAGTTTGGAGAAAACTGACAAAATTCACCAATATCTAACATAATATGATATCAAGAAATAAAAGTACAATTCTAAAAAATGTAAAAAAAAAAAAAACAATGCAAGTTGTACGTTATTTACTTTGAACAACTGTTAATCAAATTGAAGCCAAAGGCTTTACATGAAGGTGGAGGATGACAATGAGATGGTGCTTCACTAACTGCTCAGAACTGAGGGATGTACAAGACATATTATCATCTACAGCTTGTGATCCTTCTTCTTGCACCTCTTACAGCTTCTCCACTATTTTGAAAAATTTAAGACAGCACTGGCTGTTTGTCAGTGCAGGTGACACCTTCCGTGCAATTTGACTTGGTATCTCAGTCACTTTGTTGGGAAAAAGTAAATACTAAATACTTCTCAAAAAAGTTTGTTACTCAAAAGTTTGTAAGTTGGGGACCTGCTATACACATATTTGCATGTTACATGTATGAATTACAGCGAGGAGAAAGGTTGTAGAGGGCAACATAAAGTCTCGCGAAAGTCTGCTATACAAGCTCTTATAAGTGTACATTTGATGTGGGCATCACTTAGACAAAGGTTTGTCTCATTAGTGGAGAGAATATGTGGATGCAGGGATGGATCTGTCAGAAGTCTACATCACCATCACTGGCCTGGCATATAACCTCCCATGAAAGCATTCAAAACATCCTGGCTGAACATCTCAGTGGTCTTCTTCCTACAAAACTGACACCCTGTAACCATCTGGAATTATTTACACAGTCTCTGGGACTGCTTTTAACCACATGTGACTGTGAGTAAAAAATTCCAAATTCTTTTCCCACAACATTTACTGAAATAACTAAACATAAACTTGTAAATTAAAATACACGTCACTTATCTAACCCTGTGTAAAAGTGACCATATGCATTTACATTTAATCATATAAGAGATAGTTTTCTACAAATAACATATACTGCCCAGAAGCAAAAAGCTGAACCCATCTGACATGTATATATGGTTTTGGTCAGATGTTCACTTTTAAGTACACAATTTTATTTCTTCTGATGAATAACCTGAATAATTTTATGACTTCTGTGAGTAAGTACTGACCTAAAGAGGTCTTCTTTGGAGGAATCTGCAAGTAAATTAGGCTTTCAGTCCAGCACAGCATGCTCTGCCCTCTGTGAAAGAGATACAGCTGCTGTGTGTGTATGTATGCGTCTGTCTCAGGTAATGAACTACATTTTACTGAGTGTCATCTGTTGGCTCCTGGGTCAGTTAGAAAGCTTTCAGTCTGTGCACATAAAACCTGTTGCTCGCAGATGAATTTTTATGGCATCACACAACTAAAACTACAACTAGTAACATTTATAAAGTCACTTATGTACTAAGCAAAATGTTGAAAGATGACCAAATGATAAAATTTGGGGAGCACCTGGTGGCACAGTAGTTAGATACGTCACCTTGCAATTTGAAGGTCCACGTTCCTGTTCTTCTTGTAGGAGTTTGGAGCAAGGTACTTTGTCTCAACTAATACAGTAAACATGGCTGTATTTTGGTGTTCACAATAAATGCAATAGGCACCTTAACTCAAAAATGTGAAAAAAGAGGGATAAACACCATTCAAATTACATTGATTGACAGGATGCACTTAAAACTATGGTTCTTCTGGTTCTTCTGTGCGTTGAGAGCAACACTGCTTGTAACATGGACTTTGAGGATATTACTGAAGACTGAAAAGTGAAGCCAAAACAAGAAACCAGGAAATGCCTAGAAATTCTGCAATTATGTTTTTGACCGGAAATTTGTCTAACAATCTTTTTTAAACTTTTTTCATAGTTTTCCCTCCATCACTGACCCTAAATGTGGAATGCAGCAGTGTTAATAAGAATACTTAGCTGTATAAATGGTTAAATCATTAAAAAGTCAATTTTTCAGTCAGCTAAAGGTTAATAATAATTTTGCAGCAAATGGCTTGATAGATACAGCTCTAACAAAAGGTTATAACAAAAAGTTGTTGCTTTAAATCCCACCTCAACCTGTAGTATCCTTGATCAAGACACTTACCCTGAAGTGATGAACAGAAAACAACTCAGCCCCATATATCTTCATCAGTCATTCTAAGTAGCTCTGAATGGCACAACTAGCATTTACCATTTTTCTACTTTCACCATCCGACGGTCCAATGCAGGTTCGCAGGGTTTAATAACATTTATTTAATGTTATAACAAGATAGAAGCGAGTCCTCGTCTTACCTTGCATTTCGGGCATTGCGCGCGCGCACGCGAGCAGTGATGCGGCGTGCAGCAAAACCGCTAAACTCCGCTTCGCAGCCATACCGACAGTCACACTGCCTGAGCCTGTCGTCTCGCGCTGATTGTCGGGTGAGTGCGCGAGTGGGCGCGTGCCGGCGTGACCGCCTCGGCGTCGCGCGGGGCGTCTCCGTTCCGACACACCCCGCCTCCAAGCGGCAGATCGCTGTGGGATCAGATGCTCGCACATCCTCGTAAGTCAGAAAAGTGATGCAAGGGTTAAATCTGACTGGAACACAACCCGAGGGTTAAAATACAGCTGAAGTGAAACCTTTTTACGTTAAACGTTTTTGTTTTTATTATATGAGCGACCATGAAATGAGGACCATGTAGTGAATCAAAGAACAGGCCTTCACAAATTCTGCAGTATCCCACCGTTCACAGTGACAGTACAGTATAGTTATTTAAAAAAGAGTGTCAAATCTGTGTGCCTTTGTCTTTAGACATGCACGTCTGTTGTAGCTTGATAAGTCAAGACCGGTAAAATAAGCTTTAAATGACAGAAAAAAACGTTCTTAAATAGCACGCTTGACAGTTATTCTCAGAGACACTCGTCCTCAGAAATTTCTGATAATGACAGAGGAACCAAGGATCTTTTAGTGTAAGAAAATCTTTTGACTTTACATAATTAAAGGTAACCATGGTGGGAGAATTTCAGTAAAACATAAATATGAGTGCAGAGACCTTACATCTAGTTAAGAGTGAGAGTCTGCAGATGTACAATGTTGTCAAAAAACTGTTGTCTGCCCCTTTACTGTTTTCTCTGGTTCTGACATTAAATTTGGTCGGATCTTTTTTCAGTTTCAGCAGTATTATATGAATGGTTCCTTCAATGATATAAAACAACATGAAAATCACATTAATGTCATTTTTCTGTCTCAGTAATAATGATTAAGCCACAACAAAATAGTTACTTGGCCATGTATGGGCTTTCTAAAAGGCTCATTTTCTTTATACCTATCTTCAGGTGTGGAACCCCTCTACACTGCACACTGTTCATGTGCGCTAAAAGCTCCCTGGGCCTCAGGTTTATTTGGCTGTCTCTTGGTCTTTAATCTTGTCACCATTGCATTCAGTTTGAGGCACCAGGAGTTATGAGTTCCAAACCATCAATGAACAACTTCCTCTCAGTTTTTCTCTCCGATTTCTGTTCAGAATAAAATAACCTCTCAGTGTATTTGCTTAATCCTGCATTCCCACAGCTGCACTCATTTCAGTCAGGTACTGCTCCAAATTTTCTTTTCTTCCCAGAATTTGTAATGTTGTTCCACAGGTCTAAATAAGCCACAACAAACTTGTTCCCAAGCACATAGTTTCACTTAATCAACCCCATAGCAAGAAGAAAAATAAACAGAACATTTACATTTAGGCTTTGAACTCTGTTCCCACTGAAATTCTGGGAGGGGAAAAATACAGTATTATGGGCATCTGTGCTTCACCATTAATAAAACACAAGCAATGCATCACGTTTCAGTTGTGCACGGTAAGTCTCATTACGTGTACGTAATATGAATACAGGAAAATTTTGTGGAATTAAACATTAAAACAAATAGTTCTATGTTTCCATCAGTGAAGCCGTTTTACTTTGGCTTTTTTGCATATAGCTGACATGAAAGAAACGCTGAAACTCTTTGTGTTTTTGTTTTTTCAGAATGTGACATGGAAATGTAAAGTGCAGCTCAATCCAAAGACAGTAGGCAACATGTAAGATGGAAGACTTTTTGGGACAAATAGTCTATAAATGCAAGTTTCTGGCAAATTGGAGACACAGACTGCAATTAAATGCAGAAATGAAAGCCTCATTCAGTTTAATACAAAATGTCTACCTACAACTTGA
Source organism: Arapaima gigas (assembly GCA_900497675.1). Taxonomy (NCBI): domain Eukaryota; kingdom Metazoa; phylum Chordata; class Actinopteri; order Osteoglossiformes; family Osteoglossidae; genus Arapaima; species Arapaima gigas. The sequence goes on from UFQX01000134.1 coordinate 435,925, forward strand.
TAAAATTATTTAGAACTAACATAGTAGATAGACTTTACATGACTTGTCATTAATTTAAAACTCAAAATACTGGATACAGGTTGTACCAATTTTATCCTACAAATACATGAACAGTTTGACAACTCAAAAAGTTTAAACAGTTTCTCCTTGGGAGTCCTGGCACAGTGGAGAAGTAACAGGATGGCAGACTGCACATTAACCTTGTCAGTTTCTCTCCGTTCCTTCACTTGTTCTCTGATCCTAAACTAACCAGGCAGTTACCTTTTTGACTCTTTCACCTCAACAAAATTTATGCTCTACTTTCTCCTTCATTTTTTCTCTCCCTTCCTTTTCTACTCTCTTTCACTGCAGGTTGCAGGACAACTGACCAGATGGCTCATCTTAGCACATCTTACATGCAATATTAGTCAGGACTGAGCAACCCTTGTTACACGAAAAACATTACTGTGCTGCCTCTTTACACACATGCATTCATGTTTCATACAGGCTTCCTTGTTGTCTTAAAAGGTGCCTTGGACTTGCAATAAGGTTATGGAATTGAAGCCAAAATTTCCTGCAGATCAGGAAAGTGTAGTTCCCAGACACCATAAATCAACTTTATTGAGTGTCTCTTATAAAAGAATTTAACAAAAGCAAATCAACACAAAAGTCTATTTCAGCAACAGTCTGTTTTATAGATAACAAATCTAAAATTCCAGAAACGTAATTAAGACATATTTCACATTTTAAAAAATGTGATAATTTACTCAAAAGGCTAAAATAAAAGCGCTGCTATGAAACAGTGGTATAGGAGGTAGTGCTAATCATTGTATCACTATATTCCAACGCCAGAAGTTTGTGAGCTTCAAACTCTTGAAGCAGTAAAATAGGATTCAAAAATGGACACCCAGCCCCCACAAAACCCATCTTTCATCACCTTTCTCCATGTGGTCCTTGCTATCTCCCTTCAGACTCTGTAGCTGCTTGATGTTTAAGCATAAAAGCAACAAGAATTTGAAAAGCAAGCAGATGGTCTCTACTAGGGCTGTGTTGGCTCCATGTGGATCTTGCTGTCCACCAACAAGCAGTAGAACTCAGAATAAGTAGAGCAGATGACATGATGGATAAAGTTGGTTGACCAGAATGGCTGCCCTTTCAGACAGGCCAGGTTGGTGAGATATCATACTGAAATATTTAAAGATAATAGACAGCTAAAACTAACTTGCTCTGAGTCAGAATGCTTTATAAATGAAGTTATTATAGTTACACACTGTAGGTCCAGTCACCTGTTGTTCACATTTCAGGCACTTTATGGGTTACACACAGGATTGAAGATGCCTCCACAACAACTGTGTTTGCCTTTGTCTCACCAAAAAGTCAAGTCTGAAGTCAGACAACAAACATACTGTGTTTTCTCAACAGGAAATGGAACTCTGGTCCCTTAAGGTGCAGATGGCCTTTTTACTTCAGACAGACTCTGTGTCCAACAGATCCTGCCAGAAGAGAACATTCCCCTGGCAACTCCCAGATCAGGCAACTGCTGCAGTAATGAACCAGTCAAAGCCCCAGAGGAGCCCATATCCTGACATTAAAGAACATATTCATTGAGTGAAATACCAGTCTTGGAGGTATAAAACTGGTTAGGTGTGGTTTGTACGCTATAAAGCTGCATATCCCTAGGTATCCCACAGCTTTCAATGTGTTATATGTTTAAATTTATTGTACATCAAAAATTCTATGCTTATTAGGTTTTTTATGACTTGAAAAGAGTTCAGAGACTCTTCCTTTCTGCACAACAGCTGTGACAGTATTTAACAGAACATTTTTGTTTGATAGCTGACACATAATCACGTATATTCCACTTAATCAGTAACAAATCCTTGAAGAAAAGATCCAAAGAGTCGACAACAATCAAGGAAAAGTTAAAAATGTGACTTCATAGATGGGATTTCAACCTGCTTAATTTTCTTGTTTTGATTTTCTCCATGGGTGGCCCAGTGAATACTGCTACTGCCTCACAGCACCTGGGTTCAAATCCAGCTCAGCCTGTGTGGGGTTTATATGTTCTCTCCAGGTCCATGTGGGATTCCTCCAGGTGCTCTGGTTTCCTCCCAGAGACCAAAGACATGTGTTTCAGGTTCATGTCAGCTAAATGGAGGTTACCTTTAAGATACCAATATTTGACTTGTGAAATCATCTGACAGCCATTACCAAGTTATGACCATATATGAGGCTATTTATTCACATTCACCTTACAGTACAATTTGCAGGCATGCATTACGCTCATAAGTAGGATACCTGTACTACACAGTCATCATTGCACTTTACTTTGGAGAAAAGTGTTTGATAAATGAATAAATGAAAATGAAAAATGTCTGCCTAACTGTGGACTCCTGAGGCTCAAGTTTTAGCAATACTTTTGTACAGTTTTCTGAGCTTCAGCAACTCCGAAATCTCTTTTGATTGGGCTATACTGCAATTCAGCAGAGTTCTGCTGATAACCAAAATTCACCTAAACTAACCAGAATAACTGATTCAATTCCCCCTCATTCGGGTGTTCATATTATTTTTCTGGCAGTGACCTTGACAGTTTAAACCATTTGTTCAATATAGACATGACAACATACTTTTTTACTAAATAAGACTTTTATTATTATGACTTAGATGACATTCAAATCACATTTTAAGAACCACTAGTGCAAAAATCCTGATAAATCCAAAAAGTTTACAAGCTTTTTCAGAGAGTACATAAATGATTAAATAATTGTAGGTGGCTAAGTATGCAAACCTAACAATGCATCGTTTTGTATTGCCAAAAAGTGTCAGCAAACCGAATAATTAAATGCTAATTCTGGACCACAAACATTGGTGTCTGCTCTGTAAACCATGTTCTGAGTTAGGCTAATAACAAAATTAGACCTGTGGTTGTGGGAGATGTAGTATAATCCAGGCCCTGAGGGCACAGGATACCCAGTAGATGAGGCTCAGTAATAGGGAATATCCTGCAGCCCTTCTTGGTGCATCTCTACTGTAAACCAGACCTGATAAATGTGGATGGTAACCAGAGGATGCCATTGTGCTGTAAACAGGGTCTAGAGAACTGTGAAGTGCTCCCAATTCCTAAACAATTGGTAACAACCTGCGCGTTAGGTCTTGATCGTGCAAACCAACACGTTCTCTGCTCAGTCTTTACTCCTTAGCCTTCAAACTTTAGAGTTTTTCAAAACACTCAAATGTGAAGCCTTAATGTCCGATCACTTGGCCCTGAAATCAGGCTGCTGGAATCTGGAAGGCAGGATGGAAACACCATCTCTCAACATAAACATCACCCTTCATTCTGCACACCAATTTAGGGTTGTAGTGTCAGGCCCTCATTTCTATATTCTCAAAGCCTGCTGTAATACAGCAGCTATGAAGCTAAACCAGACAAGCACCAATAAAGTCCTTGCCTCATCTTTTGGCTTGCTTAGAATGGCGTAACTGTGTGCTGACACACACCATCTGGGTATTAGCTGTGGGGAGGGGAAAATGGGCCTCAAATGCCTGGAAAGTCAAAGCTTTCATCAACAGAAACCCAGCAAAGTGTGGTAACCTGCATAAAGTTTTGGGTAGTGTAGACTGTACTCTATTTCTCTTGGTCTAGAGGATTAGATGTGACAGTATATGGGAGGTCAAGTTTGGATGATTTTCTTTGACTCCTCAATGATCAGTGTGGACAGTGAGCTGAGCACTTCGATGGCTGATCTATATAAAGTGAGTGAGTCAGAAGATACTAGGTTTAGGAAGTAGCCTCAAACTGAAGTATTTACTAGAACAGCGTCAAGTATGGGCACAGACAGCAACATCCAGAACTGCCAGAAAGAAAGCCACCCACAGAAGAGCAGTACTGATCTGAATGGGTTCAAAGCCTTATCAGCCAAGTAGATGGCAGCACTTATCTTTACTTTACCAACCAAGCAAAATGGTGCTCTTACTTGAATAGCCCATGTGACTTGGATACTGGGTGACTTAGATTGGTACTTGCTGTTACTTTACTGTATACTTTTCCGGGGGGTGCTGGTGTTTCAATTATGTTTTATAAGTGTCTGGCATAGTGTGTTTTTTCCATTTTTTGTGTTACTGATGGCTTAGTTGTTTTGCATGTCGATTTATAATATTTGATCGCTCATCACCAGAATGTCTCATATTGCATTTTGAGTCTTTGGTGGGTTTGTGCATGTTTTTTGAGAGAAGGAGAGTCTGAGAGATTTGAATGTGGTGCATTTTGTTGTGTGGAAACAGTGTAAAGCTTCATTTGTGAAACAACCGGCTTACATCAAACAAAATTGGTCATTTTGGAGCACCTATTAACTTCTCTGGATCAGAGATAAAATCACTCGTTTGGTACTGATGTACATAAGAAGCTGAGAAACAGGGAAGTTTCTGTTTTAATTTCAAAAATGTTTTCAAACTTATACAGCACAATAGTAGGGGATCATGCTCTCAGAAGGCAGCAGGCAGTGATGGTTTTTAATGTGTACCGGCACTCAATCAACATTAAGTGAATGCATGAATATAAAGAATGCATGAATATAAAATAATATTCATACTTTTCAAACTCTTTCAAAAGAATTAAATCTGCAGGCAGATCAACTTCCAAACAGTGATTGCCTGGCCTGAAATAGACATATTCAAGCTGGGTGGTTAAAGAGTTGGGTGTCTGGGCTGCCGAAGGAGTTCTGAGATTCCCTCTGTGAAATGGACCCCAAATTTTCCGACTCACCAGGAAACCACAGTCAAAAGACATCAAACACTAACGTCATGGCCAGCTGCCTGACTTGTACATTCCTCTAGAGATTTTAAAATTACTGTGTGTCTGTGAAACCAGAAAGACTTAATGAAATTCTTTCACTTTCCTTAGTGCCTGTACATGGTCCCATAAAGACAAAACAGAGACTTCAGTGTCCGAAACTCATGTGTTCACTGGGGTCAAAATGAAGCCTAATTTCAGCCTGGTCCCCTTCTCAAGATAGTAGAGCAGAACCACTGCAGCTCTTCTGTGCTCCAATACTACTGGAGGGAGCAACCTGGCCCTAACATAGTGTTGCTGTGGCGGTTTCTCAAAGCAAACAGTTACCAAAACTGAATTAATAGCCCTTCTGACATAAAGCAATATTAATAAATAAAGAGCTCTAATGATACTAGGGTACATGGTGTCAGATTTGCAGTCAAGAATTTGTTGCCACAGATTGTTGACCTGGATGACTGTAGATCACAGAGACTGCCAGTGCTCTGTTTCTACATCTTTGACAGTCCTGTCAGCCTTCCCTACATGTACACCTCAACCAAGGGCACTTCACACAGTGTCAACAATATATTCTATATGAATCTGGTAGAAACCATCATAAACATCCCCAGTTAACAACAGCTCATCGTTTTGTGTGACTTCAGCTGCTGGGTGGGTGCTGGTCATGACTCGTGTCCATCATGTCTGGGAAATTTTGGAATTGGGAAAAATGAAAGTTAATGGGCAGCAAATGTTGGAGTTCTGCTGCTATCACAATTTTAACATTAGACATTCCTATATATAAGCTACTCCACAAAGTTTCACAGAGAGATTCAGAATAGAAGCATCGGCACAGGTTAGGTCTGATGGTCACTAGTCACATAGGCCTACAGCATGTAATGCTCATCTGCACATACCGTAGCAGTGACTGTGATATCGATTATTCCCTGGTATGCTGAAGGATCAGGACATGACCAAGAAAATTTCAGAACTCCAAACAAGTGAGAAAACCCTGTTTTGTCAAATCCCTTAAACCTGAGTGGCACAACAGCACACTAGCAATATGTACCACAGGAAAAAAAAATGAAAGCATCTGCAGGATTCTATCTAGAGCATTGCCCTGGCAACCTCTGGGAAGACGTCATCTAAATGAAAGGACTGGAATAATGTGTGGTCCAGAGAGCTATCTCCTGTTGTTGAAAGCCGCAATGTACTAGTGAAATACAAGTAGTTACCAAATGAGAAAAATGTCCTGGTAGTTACAGCAGCTAGGAACACAGCTCAGCAACCAACCAAACACAGTGTGAGTTAGTACTGACTTGAGCATAGTGAAGAGATCAGAAATCAGCTGACACAATATTTGGGAAACGTGTGAAGAAAGCCTATGGAGCAGTCCAAAAACAGTATCTTTCAGGTGCATCATTGGGGAGAAAATCAGAGCAAAAATTGTAACTCAGTTTAGCCCTGAGTGCTGAAGAAAGTGTGTCAGTAATGGAAGAAGTACATGCACAGCTCATTCTGAAGCACAAACATTTTCTGTAAAGACCCCACTTTTAGAAATATTTTAAAAGAAAGAGAGCCACTGTAGTATTTTACAATTTAATTTAATGTTTTGTTCTCTTTTCTAGTTGATGACAATGAGCAGCATCTCAAATATACATGCTAACTTTTTGTACAATCCTGGCTGATAACATGTCCATGCATAGTACAGAAAAGGTTTGCATTGCTTATTAATGCAATGAGATTTCTGTTATTGTTATTGGTTTGCTGATCACTTTATAGTCTTGGTAGTAACTGGTGGTCTCCAGCTTCATGCAGAATTCTGGTTTTTCTCCATTAACCTGAAGGACAGCTTGTTTTTGATGCTGTTTAGATGTGAGAAGGATCATTCATATGTTCCAAGTTGAATTGAATGCTGTCAGGACACCAACACTGGTTCGTTGAAATGTGCAGAAAGTGAGTGGAAGTTCACTCCGGGGTTTGAGAATATGATTGTCTTCACATTGGAGTTTACGTATTTCAGTTTACTTTTGTCAGCCTGGTGGTGAACAAGACTTTGGAACTTGAAGTGGTGAATTCAGACACCCACGTGTGCATTGCTTCCAGGTCCACAACATCAGGCTCAAAATCTCAAATAATTGAGTTGAGTGTTTCAAAATGCCTGTTCATGTTATGTTTTTTAAAGTAAGCAAATTTTTCTTTACAAATTATACATAATGGAAATGCTGGTTGCTCAACAAAGGCCTCTGATCTGTCTGTTCAGGGTGGAATGATTTATATACATCCCCTATTGTTTCTTTTAGCCATTTTCTTACTGTGACAGCTAGTGATGTGGCTGGTCATTTAGTTTATCTGAATATAGTAATATGACTTGGCTGCTGTGATACAAGTTGCCAGCTGTCCGAATGAAACTGAGTTCTTAAAAATAAGTGGTAGACCTACACCAACAAAGCTGAAGCCTACATAGGCCACTTATTTGAAGGCATTTAATGCTGAATGATGGTTACCAACTGCACAGTAATTTATTATTACAATATTTGTAAAATTCCCCCTTTTCAAAGTAGACAGTCAATTTTTTGGAGCCAGAAAAAATCCAGGAAAGAGTCATACGTGGCTCAAAAGCCATAGGTTCCTGACCCCTGCTAGGAGTTCAGCAAAGCTGGATACTGTCTGATTTCCAGAATTTTTGCACTCCAGCATTTTTCAACTCAGCTCTTTAGCAGCAAATCCTGAATTACATATGCCAAGCAAAAGAAGAAATTCAATAAACTTGACAATTCCATTTCCAAATGTACTCCTTTTGATGCATCTTCAGCATGTCCTGGACAGCATGTCCTGAATCACCAGCCCCAAGATCCTCTCACATGCAAGTATCTCAACCATACACACCTTGTTAAGGAAACACTGCCTTGGCTGTTTCAGACGTTTCCAGCATATGCAGGATGGTTACAACCCCAATGACATTCTTTGCAGAGAACTTGCCACTGGTATGAGGTCAGAAGGATGCCCACACTTGTGCATTAAAGATTTATGCAAACGTGACTTGAAGCCTATTGAGATGAACACTCAGCACTGGGAGGAAGAGGAAGAGATTTGAACCACATACCTAGATCAAAAAAGTAAAAGAGAAGCTTCAGCGTTTGGCTGAAGAAAAGCCAGCTCAGCACAAAACCAGCCAGCATCCGTTTTGCTTTGATTACGGATGCAGCCACCGCAACAGACACTGACACACAGGTTTTCTAAACCACAGTCAGTGCTGTAACATCCAGGTTCCTGGAGGTACACATCCATAGTCAGTTGTGACTGAACAAAAGACCAAGGTTATATAAAGGCTGTAGCTGGAGATATTCATGAATGAGATCAGTGGGCTGGATCAGCTTTGTCAGTCACTGAAGTAAGACTTCAGGGTGTGAATGGTCCATGTAGAAATGTGGAGTTGGAGATTTCCTTCTGTCCATTTGTAGCAGGACGATCTACAGCACGCAGTTACATGCAGTATATTAACCAGCACTATAGACATCTGAGCACATGCATAGTTACCCATGCACATAGCTTCGTTTCCACTGGAACACAGGAAATGTCTCTACAAACCTGAGTGAAAACTTTGGGGCCAGCAAGCCCTGTCTCAGAGTGCATAACATAATACCTCAGCCTAGAGCCCCCTGCTCTCCCTGGCAAATAAGCTGCCATTATCCTGAATGAAAGTCAGGCATTTGTCCCACCACAAAAAATAGGGGGCCAGTTCCATGCTTTCCAGACATTTTTCAATCATTTTTCCACTGTTCCCCACTGTTCCCCCCAATGTTAGACAAAGACAAAAATACTACCATACATATTTGTTGTTTTATCTGAAGGTAATGAAAAACCCTTGTTTTGGTTTCCCTTGCTTTTAAGTTATGTTTAAGGGCAGGGGACAAATGTGAGGATGGACTTAGCTGTATGGCTGTACACATGAGATTGCTATAGCAGTGAGACTAACAATGTCTAACAAGTCATTCAGTGCTGCTATTTTTACTGATCTGTGCCATAAGCTTAAGCTGTGTTAGTGACGTCTAACTGAAATATCTGTCGCAGCTGATCAAAGGGTGGCTAGATATATGAAGCAAGTAAAAGTGGGTTTGGAAAAAGACAGATGACAATATTGGCATGCAGGTGCAAGGTTTTGAGTTTGGGCAGAATACCCTGGGAAATTAAATAACAAAACATGCACATTTGGTCCTACAACTTTCTATAACTACAGAGAGGAAGCTACTGTAATTGGCAGCTCATATTCCCTGTGGCCCTTAACCACCTCTGCGCTGCTCCCATTCGTGTGTGGTTACTATGGTTACGACAGACAAGGCAGTCCCGGTTTGGTTTCCTTTAACTTGTCTGAAGAAATAAATGCATAGGAAAGATCTACCAAAGGTCAATGCAGGAAATCACAATATTTTTCTTTCCATTCTTTGAGACACAGCAGGTTCACACTTTTGACACGCCAGTGTGTTTGTAGGGTGGCGAAGGTATCCTGTTTACACAGCTGCTTTGAACTCTTAGACTGACCTAAACAATAAATAAAAAAACGATGGCAAAACACTTAATTCACAGCAGAAATGAAATTGGGATAAAAACAGGATCAGTTTTCAACTAGAGTTCCTGTTACTTCTTCCATATTCCTGCTCCATTGATTCATATCTAAACCAGTTTCACATTATGACAGCAGCAGAAGGCAGAGCTCACAGTTGAACCACAGTCTGACCTGTAGAAGGTATGGCATCTCCCCACAGCTTTCTCTGAGTTGAGTCATCTGACATCACCATCATCATTAGTTGCATAAATTTACTTGTAAGCTCCTTATCAGTTGATCTTTACTATAAATCTACTGTTTTAAATCTTAAATTGACTTGCCTTAAATCACCACCCCCCCCCAGCCATTTTAGTCATATTTAAAATGTCAACCACAACTAACTGGATAGTTGGCAGCAAAGTTGTTAGTGCTTTGGCTTCTCAATTTAGAGATCACAGCTTCAAATCCTACCTCTTGTTGTAAAACCCTTAAGTTACTTACTTTAACTTGGTTTAGCAGAAAATACCCAGCTGTTTAAATTGGTAGATCACTGGAATTTATTCTAGAGAAAAGTTTCAGCAAAATAAATGTAAGTATCCGACTATCAACGTGTAAAAGATGAGCTGTACGGTAGCGTAGTTGCTCCAGCCATCGTCGGACCAAAGACTGAATCCCACCGCTGTGTCAAATATCCACGATTAAGATACTTACCCTGAACTGCATCAATATAAATTACACAGCTGTATAAAAGGATAGGTAGAAAGCAAGAAGATTCATGTAAAATGTAACTTCATAAGTTGCTTTGAAAAAACATCAGCAAAATATTCTTAAGTACAAAACAGTTCTGAGCATTTTGGTCAGAAAATAAATGTGTCAAATGAAGCAATGGGGATCACATTATTTGTTATGACATAACCAAATAACTTTTTCCTGCACTGTTCTTGAACTGAAATGTAATTCACTTTAATAAAGGGGATGAAAAATATGTACAATATTTCTAAAAAGTTAAATGGATATGAACATTTATCCAAACATACTTCACTTTACTTTTGACAACAGGAAAGACTTCAAAAAAATGTGCAAAATTTCAGGATTATATATTTTGCATTTTGTATACTGAGGATTATTCTGTAAAGTATGCATATATAAAAGGCTGTATCTTTTCAGCACATTAATCATTTTATACAGTGACACTTTTATGGTATCCTTGGCTATTATTTTAGCTGAAGTTGTAATGCAAGTACGCTCTTCTTCTTATTTTCCTTTTCAGCATTCTTTTCTCTTCATGCAAAAAATCATTTTTGGCATAGGAAATTTGAAGGAAAGAAATAAAAAAAATCAGGGTAGGTTTGCAATAACTGGGCTACCACGTATGTAAATGTTAGACAATTAAGTTCATATTTATCTTAAAATCAACATTTCGAAAAACAGTTTTGAACCTGTCCTATTTTTTAAATTTGAAAACATCATTTCATTTCTCAGTCGTTTTCTAAATGTATCGTTTTTGAGGATACATGTATTGGAAAGACTAGGCCGGAACTTCAAATGTGCTAAAGATGAGGGAGACGTAACTTGAGCAATTTCTCACGTATTTTGAAAAACCCATTATAACTATTTCTCCCACTGGCAAACATTTATGAACATTTCCAGAAGACTCAGAAGCGATGCACTCAGCAGGTGACTGATTTCAGCCAGACTGATCCTGTAAAGAACTGTAAAATGGAATGACGTCATTGTACAGTTTTCTAAACAGTGGGTACAATTTACATTCCCCTGACAGAAAGAGCTTTTTGCTGCCATTAATACTCTTCTACTACAGGCACCCAAGAACAAAAGCTATGAAGAGTCATTTTGTGCCATAATGATGAGAGTAATTTTAGAAGAATAATTATATCCTTTCCCCCATCACCAGCTGGTCATGAACTTCAGCACTGTAAGTTTTTCTTTTTGTTTTTAATGAAAAAACCAAGCGACATAAAACAATTTGCCTGATGAGATTAACAGAAGTGGATCTTACCCTGGCTTCTGAAGCTCTTAAAATGAAATTGGGAAATGTCTGTGTTCAAAATGTGGTCTAAAACTCAGGGAAGGGAAGGGACACGGCACAGCTGCATACATGGACCATGACATCATCACTCGACGTGCAGGGGAAGAAAAGGTCACTCAGCCCTCATTCAGCAGGGTCAACAGAGGCTTAGCACACATGAGATATATTCTCACAGATCTTAATTTACTAAATGACACAACAAAACTCTCGACACAACTATCAGCATCTAGCATCTAAAAGAACGCCTTAAAATCCTGCTAATTCTTCAAAAAACCTGATATTTGACATACAATTTAATAACTTCACATACTGCTTCTCTAGAGCAAGTTAATACATTACACTACCAAAAAGGAGGCATTTCTAAGGAGCCGTTTTTACATTTTTGTTACGATAAATTGTCAGAGCTGTCCCCGAAAAATACAAGGAAAATAAAAAAATTAAATAAATACAAACCTTGAAACAGTAGCTAAATTTGCCATCATTAAGTAACATGTAACACAAATCTATCAAAAGATGCCTAAAAAATCTAGTCACTTCCTAATGAACCAGACTGAGCAAATCTATTGTTTTTCATCCAGTTAGTAATTTTTTTTTTTTTTTGCCATGGTCCACATAAACTTTAAAAAAAAAACTAAAAGAAGACACTCCTCTTTTACCCTTCTGGACACAGTCAATTGAAAAGGTTGAAACTGGTTTTTATAGCTCAGCAGAGAGGAAGGTGTGGTTCTCTGGAAAATGACATCATTCATTGAACATAAATACACAGCTGACAGCAAGAAAACATGCAAACAATCTTCCTGGAAAGAGTCACTGTGATTAACATAGTGCTACAGAAAACTTTACCGCCATCTTTTGGACAAATTCAACCTCATCTTTATTGACGGTCCTTAGAGGACAACTTAGATCACTGTTTACTAGTTGCTAATGGAGTTTTTTTTTCAGAGCACTTTTAGCTTCTGATATTTTTTTTTTGTTGTGAATTCTGTAAGTTCTTTAAAAATGGAGTAGCATATTTTATTTCTGTGGGTATAGAGACACCCACAACTAGGAGGTCTGCCCTATCAGATCAGCTGTTTAAGTGGAAGAAGCTCTAACGCAAATTCTGCTGTGGTAGAAAAACGCTTTCCAAAATTCTCTTCAGTTATGTGTAGAAGTTTGTTTTTATTTCAATATCTTATCTATTTTACAAGCTCTCACCATTGCTAAAGAATAAAAAAATCAAAAAGGCTAAAAAAAAATTAACACATATGCATTTCTGGGTGGCAGATCAAGCATTGTTGTCTCCTCACAGCACAGCTGTATGGTTGTGGGTTTGAAACCAGCTCATTCTCTGTGGGGGTTGATGTTCTCTGTGCAGGTTTCTTCCCACAGTCCAAAAACATGTGTTTCTACTCAATCCATCAACTGAAAGTGCATTTGTTTATGACCTCCTTGCAATGGACTGTGATACCCGATGATTCTGAGCCAGGCTTGGAACTGCCCTGACCAAGGTAAAGTGTTTAATGGATAGATAATTCATTAATGTCAATTGTTATGTTTTTTTTTTACTAATTCAATGCAACTTATAACAAAAGACTATGAATGTCTGCAAATGTAATACACATATTTTTTGGAAGTTTACTTTATTTTGTTCAATTACCTCTTGCCATTTACTAAAAAGTTGCACCCCACGTAGTGTCATGACAAACACTGATTCATAATGTTAAAAAAAAATAATTCTGTCACTCATTGTCATTATGTCATAACTTTTCAAAAGTGTAAACATTTTCCTAATTTTATAGTAAAGCTGGAAGCAGTTAAGGACAATGATGAGTAATCTAAATGTTGCCTGTTTCAATCCCAACCTACGCACTGCTGTATTGTCTTTGAGAAGGACATTTAGTATAAATACACCGCTTAAATATACAGTTTTAGATTTAGATTAGGTAAGCAGTTGTAAATAAGTTTGAATAAAAGCATCAGCTGAATGGAAAAGGAGCAATATGACGAATTTAACTTTCTCAGATTTGATATGGAGCATCTGAATGGACTTTTTTGTTAGTTATTTGAACAGTATCAATTTGTGTGTGTTTTTTTTTATTATGTAACAATCAGCGAGAAAGAATTATGTTAAGATGGCTGTAATAAGACAAAATAATGCCCTATGCTTGCATTTCTGGGTGGTGCAGCAGGTAGCACTGGCACCCCAGAGCGGATGGGCTATGAGAGATAATGACAGGTAAAGGTTACCTGTTTGAATCCCAACCTTCCCACTGTTGTATTGCTTTTGATTAAGAAATTTAGTGCAGTAAAAATATCCTGCTGAAATCTACTGTTTTAGACAAATTTGGTAAACAGTGTAAATAACTTTGGATAAAGACATCCACTAAATGCTTCACTCGGAGCAGCACCTAGCACAGTGGTTAGAATTGCCACCTTGTACCTTTAGTTTGCATCCCAGGTCCTCCTGTAATAAACTCCATTAAGATACTTACCCTGAACTGCTCCAATAAAGTTGTCCTGCTACATGAAATTGGAAGTCACCTTGTATCAAGGGGTTGAATAACAATGCTTAGCAGATGGAGGTTGTTCATTTTGTGTATATTTGAATAGCATAACTGAAAATTACCTTATCTGCACAGATTTATTGAAAAAATGTTAAACCTGTAGGTTAGATTTTAGCATTGCTCATAGCTCATAAAATTATAAGCTTTATTTCAATCACAGTAACTTCAACATGAGTAGCTTTTGACCTGATACTTTCTACTTTTACTCAAATTTTTTAGACATGTACTTTTACTTGAGTAACTATTGCTTTAAAGTAACAGTTCCTGAGTAATGTGTTCGCCTGCTCAACTCACCTATGCTGGCAAGTAAGGGTTAAAAATAGTTTATTATTGTCATCTTCTGTGTTTTTTCAGGTTGGAAACACAGTGAGAATATGCCAATTCTGCACTCCCTGATCTGCATTCAAAACAATTCCTGAACAAGTGGCTGTGGGCCTGTGAGGCACCAAGTTACCTGCTGCTAAATTGTGCAAATCAATTGAACGTGACTATAAATATTTAAAAAATGGTGACAGACTGTGGGGACAGGGGACTGGAGTTCTTTACACCTCCATTGAACTGTATTGTGCTGCCATTTTTCTGTGGATTCAGGTACTGTACACTATTTTTAATGTTTCCTTTTCACTATTATAATGCAACAGTATCTTTTCACACTTTTACTCACAATAAATTGGCAGATGTGGTGAATCAGTCATCCACTATCTGAATTCCAGTTTAGTCCATAAGTCATCCTTTTATCCCCCATTAATATTAAACTGTTATCCAATGCAAAGACACAGTTGAGCAATATCACTCAGTGCAATTTGCAGTCACCAGTCTTTGTAAAATGTGTCTTTGGACTGTGGGGGAAAACCAGAGGACTTCATCATAAGGAGAACAAACTGCACACAGACTGAGCTGGATCTAAATCAACATGTCACTGCTTTGCAAGAACAGTAGCAAGATATTGTTTGAAATAAAACATAATCAAGAAAAAAAAAATAAATAATCATCACGACTGATAAAATTTCACCTTATTTGATTCTAGGCAGACAGAGGAAAGTCTATCAACTAAAATTTTTACCCAAGTGTCTGGGAATGTAACTTGTGTGAAAAATCTTGAAGTACCACTTGCGTGAGTGTCAGGACTATGGCATAAACCACAAATGAAAAATTATACACATCACTGAGGTGCCATGAAGTCCTTGTGTCATTGCACCAGCTTAGAGCAAGTTACAATGACTAATTGTCAATACATATTAACACGGGTCAAATGTTACTTTATTCTTTTTGAAAAGCTCTTTAACTAGTTTTAGCATTTTCTTCCTATGGTAAAAAACAATGGAGTGCTGAACAAGGGACATTAAGTGTCTAGTTAGCCAGTTTTAACAACTGATCGTTGTGGATTCTGATTTTGACTGCAGTGCACAGAATCCATATACTGAAGACAATGAAGCATTAAGAGAATCTTAAAAAAAATACAGTTGCAAAGACACCACAGTTGACTTTGGAAACATGACTTTCAAGATTGTATATGAAGGGTGATTGAAAAATACTAACTTTTTTCAGCTCTGAGGAGTAAAATTCTTTGTATTTTTGGATCAAATTTTGTACATAACCAAATTATCTTTAAACCACTCACTTGAAGAGACCTGATTTCATACTGCATGAAACTGCATTGTTTTAAACTCCACCACAACTCCACCAAATACGATTAGCTAAAAAAGAAAGATTTCAGTCTTTATATATACATCTTATTGCAATTTTGTAATTATTAATTATATAGCATTACATTTAACCGTTCAAAAAGCCTTAAAGGTGTAACATTAAAAATCAAATGGTTAAACTTGATCGCAGTTTGCAACTGACAAATGAAGTCAGTCAAGTTGACAACACAAATGTTTATTGGACTTTAAATGAGACAAGTAATTAAAAAGATACACAGTTCATCTATGAAACCAATCGATTCTCCACTTTCAGACAGACACACACAGTTTAGTTTAAATTATCAGACATAAGACATCATAGACTAATGTTAACAGATCTCAGTCTGGTCCTGGCAGACTCCTGTACATACTGATTTTGGTGGCACCCAAATTGTGAATTTGTCTTTTCATTCAATACAAGAGTCATATAAAAATGAGTTAAACTTAAAGTGGAGGCTTCCAGAGTGTTAAATCATACTGAAGGGAACTGGTGCAGCAAAAAACCTGCTTCAGAGAACATATTAGAAATTGTGCAACTGCATTTACTGTTCATAGTTTGTGAAGCGTAACAATTTATCACGATAATACAGAACGTAAAGGTGTTATTAAATCTGTCAAAGGAAGGTGTAATGTAAATGTCATTTAAATTAACTGAAATCACACTATTTTTAATCTTATTATCCTCCCAGATTAGTAGAAATTATAATTAATCTTCAACTAAGGGTTTAGTACAAAATTATCCGAATCCTTCCTTTTATGTTACCAACAGCTTAATGAAGGCTACAAACAGGGGTTTGCCAGAAGTAGGACTTAGACCCGCTGCGCCAGGTAAAGCAGAAAGCATCTAGTGCACAGCCACTACTTTCAGCCAGGACTATGTAGTCTTCACCCGAGCTGCTGAGCTTTTTCTTTCTTGGACTAGGTGTCACATGGTTAAAAAGAATCCAACTAAATACACAAAAGCAAATAAAAGAAAAAAACTTACAAAACATATAATAACCATTATGTGTATGTAATTAAAAATGTTATTTCCTTTAAATGAACAGTATTAGTTTAAGGCTAGACTGTAACAATTGGTATTAAAACTATGAACAACTATTACATCATAGCACAGTTAATGCTCCATTCTAACTGGTAAGGATTACTTAATTTAAAAAAATCATTCTAGCAACACTGACTGCTGTAAATTAATCTACAAACAATAAGTCTACAATAATAACTGACACTGTATTCCAAAATTCTAATAGTTGGTAGACATCCCACTATAAATCATAAATTGTTTATTTTTGGCAAGCATGGCAATTACCTTCCAGAAAGGCCACAAGCTGGGCCATTTCCATCAAAAACAAACCAAAACAGTTATCTGCATGTAGGCTAACAGTTTTTGATGAAATTCTGTATCAAGTTTTATGGATGAAAATCAGTCATTGAGTTTTCTCCTGGTTGTACTGGTGAGTACTGTGTTGGTGGCAGACTAAGCAGGTGGACCCAAACCTTATTTTCCAAAGCCACCATCATCTGCTTGTTCTGTGGGATTTCTCCAGCATGTCCTGGCTCTTCCCCAGGGTCTCCTCATGTTGGATATCCTTAAAACATACCCAAACTACCTCAAATGGCTCATCTCCATCTGAAGAAGCAGTGACTCTACTTCAAGCTCTTCCAGAATCCCAAGCTTCTCATCTTGTCATCAAGAGCAAGTCCAGCGATCCTGGAGAAACCTCATTTTGGCCATTTGTATCTGCCAAATCTTTCTTTTAGTCACTACCCAAAGCTCATACGCATAACTGAGGATGGGGGTGTAGACCGGCAGTAAACTGGGAGTTTTGTCCAAATGCTCAGCAGTGGCTTCACCACCACCAATTGTGACAGTGCACTCAGAACTGCTGATGCACTAGACCCCCTTTCCATCTCCTATTTCCCTTTTCCGTCAATCTTCAACAAGACACCAAGATACCTAAACTCCTTCTCTGGCCCCCCGCCCCACCTAGAGAGTGCAACCATCTCTTTTTCAGGAGAGGACCATGACCTCAAACTTAAAGGTGCTGATTTTAATACCAGCTGCTTCACACTTGGCAGCTAACTGTTCCAAGTGCATGTTACAGGTCACAAGGACAAAACATTCTCAGAATCCAACGTGGCCATCAAACAGCCTTGGCTTAATGGCAACAATAAGGACACAATTTACACTGCATTCATACAGGGATCAGATGGCGCACACACATCAGTGGCCCCAGTACCCCACATTCCATAGTCATATGCCTTTCCACATCCACGAAACTCATGTTGACTGTAACATATTCCCACGCTTATTCAAATAACTGTGAAAAGGAGAGGAGTATATGCAAACACAGTCTACTTGTGTTGGTCTGTATATTTCAGAAAGAGGAACAGAGGATGATTTCCAACTATATGGGTCTCACACTCTTCAGCCTCAATGGCTGACAGGAGACTCCAGCCAGCAGCTGAGCCTTAGATTCAGGAGCAGCAGTGTGGATTTTATCCAAGTCATGAAAAAATGAACCAGCTCTTCTCAGTGGCACATACGTGGAAAAGTACTATTTCTTTTCATAATTTGAAATACTACATTTTCTGAATTAGAAAACACAATCATTTTGTTGAATAAAAAACAACTACACAAAAATGAATTTAAACTAGCAGTGAACATACTATTTCACGTTGCACAGTTATTTGAAAACAATGTGACTAAAGACAGTGACAGCAATTCAACATCACTGCCACCATACAACATTTTTCTGGAACTGCGCTGCTCGTTGTGGTTCATTGCTCAAGAAAATTATTCAACAACTGTTTGTGAATCGCCTTTTAAATATTAAAAGATATAAAAATGAACAACTACTGCTGGAAAACACTGTGAAATTTCCAAGATCAGTATACATTTGTTGGAAAAGGTGTGATGGTTAAGCAATAAAAGGAGGGACTGTTAGATGTGCAAAAAAATCATCATAACTAAATGAAAAGACTAGATGTAGTTTACTTGGCACCCTGTCTCCAAGAGCAGTATTAAAAAGTAGAAATAAAAAGAGCTAATCAATAAAAGAACGTAGTATAAGTGATAACTTTGCAATGCTGAAGGGAAAAAAAGACACTTGCCCACCTACAGTACACTGCTCTTCTTTGCCCTTCTGCCTCTCTGAGTTTTCTCTCTGTCCAAATTTCCATCCCTGCTTCCGCTTCCTGAGGCTGCCATCTTGTCTGTGACACATTTCCTGCTGGCAAACTTTTTAACAGCCTTCCCCGTCTCACCCTCTGCACGTCCTTCAGCGGCATTACTAGACACAGTGTTCCCAGTGTTCTTACTCTGGCTGGACGTACGGGAGCCCCCCTCTTCGCCGACTGGACTGGTACTCTGGTCGCTGCTGTGAGGTCTAGTAGCGCGCCTGGACTGGCTTTTCCCCATCTCGGACTTCAACGCCTCTGTTTTCTCCTGGATCTGGGAGCATAAAGACTCATCTTCCACGTTAGTACTTTTGCGACAGAAACGTTTTGAAGGGGGCAAACTGGTCTCACCTTGTTCAGTGTCACTCTCACACTTAGCTGCTGATGAAAACTGTTTGTTCTTCACTTTGGTGGAACCTGGAGGCCTTCCTCTTTTAAGGGGCAAGCCATCCACAGATGGAAGCCTGGGAGGTTTTTCAACCGGGGAAAGTTCCTTCTTCTTCCGCAAATGAGCACCTTGCCGTGATTCCGATTTTCGTGGACGGCCTCTCCCTCTGGGCTTGGGAGGTGCAGCTGGCTCCACACGTGGGTAGATACGTGGTCTCCCCAGAGGCTTCCACACCCGTGGTCGTTTTGGTTTGTCTTTCAGTTTTTTTCTCTCTTCTTCCTCTTCAGGGGTGAGAGGAACTTTCCTGGGCCGACCCCTTCGTTTAATCACCTTAAAGGGCCGCCCTCGCTTCTTGGCAGTTACGGTGACTGGGGCTGAGGGGTCTACAAGTTTCCGAGGCCTCCCACGCTTCCCTGGCACCTTAACTGGCTTAGGCCTTTTAGAGACTGACCCCAGTGGCCGACCCCTCCCTCTTTTCACGGGCTGCGGGCTACCATTCTGCAGAGCCCCAGCCGACTCCTCGGCCACACTTGCTGTGATGACGTGCTTCTCCTCAGACTTGATGCTGTCCTCCATTGCAGGATGAACCTTCAGAACCTTCTGCAGACACAAATATGACAAGAAAATAAAATTTCAACAAACTCTAATTTTTCAAAAACCGCATTGTTACAGAATACTGTATGTAATCTCTTCATCAGATATTCGCATAACTGACAAACCCAATCCCTGCTAACTACTTAAGGGATTAGTGCAACCCAACCAGATGTTCTCACTGCACTAACTTTAAATCTACCCTTTTTGGCCCCTGCAAAATATATATCACCCATCTGCACTGCAATGACTGTCTAACAGTAGGAATTCCAACACAACTTATTTTGCTCCCCTTAAATTCTTGGTGCTTCTCTGCTTATAATCTCACATAATCTCTCCTAACCCCTGGTGCTGGCTTAGTCTCCTTCGTCCATAGCTCCAATTGCTGGTATACATTTCTGGGGCATCAGAAATACAGCACAATGACCTTCAGGTGCACAGGAAAGACGCACCACTCAAAGCATAACTAGAAATATTTTTATGTAGTTATCTTCTTACGTGTGATAAGCCTTACGATGCCGTGTTAAATCAGTGTTCAGCTCATCCTCAGTTTTCCAGGTAATATGGTGGACGAAGTGCCTGGTTTTGGCTAAAGTCTGGAAAATTTATGCGTATTATTTTTTTTTTTTTACTATGGTGCTGCATACTGCACTGTGTACTAACACTTTTAAAACCAAATGTGTAATGCACATGTAATGTGTCTGATAAAATGAAAGTCAATACTGTAAAAGAAACAGACATAGAGGGCCTTACAGACATATTCAGACCCTGGACAAAAATCACACATTTTATTGGATAGCAAAATGTTCTTTTAATATTTCTTTTCATGTGATATTTTAATTCAACACAGTAACACTCAAAATGAATTTTCATATGTTTTGCATCACAAAATATTTTGCAAAGAAGTAAAAAACTGAAATATGCTGTTTGCATAAGGCTTCAAACCCTTTCATTATGACTAACCTTCATTAAGTTAGGGCCACAAAATTACATTAATGAGCCTTGCAGTTAGTTGTCTGGTCTGTGCTGATGTTCATTAATAGTGATTTACAACAAATGACTATGGATTTCAAGATAAAAAGCACTTGTATCATTTAGGTCCCTCAGTCAGGTAAAGTAATCTGAAGCACAGAAACAATGAAATTCAAGGAGATGTTGAAGCAAATCAGAGATCAAGTTATCAGAAAGCACAGATATGGAGACGGGTACAAAAATATCAAAAGGTCTACAATATCCCTGTGAGCACAGTCTACTCCAACATTAAAACATGGAAGAACAGTATACAACCTACTACTTAGATCAGGCCATCCCTCCAAACAGAGCATTCAAGTAAGAAGGTAACCGGTAAGAGATGCCACTCTAAGACCAACGTTAACTTCGAAATAGCTGCAAGTGAGGCAGGTTGAATGGGAAGAGAGCAAAACAGCATGATCTCTCTGCCTTGGGTTCTTGTGCACATGCCTGCATGTTCTGAGTCCCCTGCTAGGAATATTTCTCACTTTAATGGCACAACGTTTATGCTTACCTTTGACTTTTATCCCACACACCACACAAAATTCACTAGTAGCCATCAAAGCGTAATAATAAGAAACAAAAGTATAATTATACAAAATTTAAATAATGTCAGTTGTCTGAGAAGTCTCAGAGCTAGAAGTTTTACATGAAGGTACAGGATGACAGAGAAGTGGAGATTTATTGAGGGATCAGAACTTGTAGATGTAGATAAGATCATTTTATGAACAACTTGTTCACCTTCTCTTTGCAGCTTTTATGATTTTTTAAAAAGCTTAAAGCAGCAAATACCGCTGACAATTTCTATTAGATGATGCAATCTGAATTAGGATGCCAGTCACATTAAAAAAAAATGTAATTGTTATTTGTTAAACACATTTGTTACTCAAAAGTTCATACGTTAAGGAGCCACTGTATCCATTTTGAATTTTTTATTCTCATTTTAATTGTCACAAAACCAGACTGAAAAATGTTTCAAAACATTACATAACCTAAAACTGATACATCAGACACTGCTTTCCCAACGAATCAAACAAATAAATTATACTATGAATTAGAGCAGAAAAATAACATTTCATATATCAGTTGCTTTACAATAATTCTTTTATTCCCTTTAACTGACTGTACAAAGCTGTAATAACCAGCAGTGCCAAAATAAATATTAGCAAGGATAGACTTATTATCCTTTTATATTTTGAAATATGGGAAAATAACTAAAAGTAATTTCTGAGACCCAAGGATACAAAATTTGTATACAAAACTCCCTTCTATTTAATAAAATGTAGACAGGAGTCATTAATGGAACACTGTTGTTCTTTGGATAGAACAGATGCATTTGTTATATTTGGCATAAAATAAAAAGCAGCAAAATACTGTAGTTTCAGCAGAGATTTTAAAGATTTTAAATAGAATCTTGCTGGTTGGAAAATTACTGTTCTGCAGTCACCGCACATGGAATGGTCTTCATTTTTGTGAATGTGTTAAGAAATTATATTTCTGAAATTATTATTATTTATTTAGCTGATGCTCTTGTCTATAATGACTGACAAGGCTGGGATTTTATACTACTTACAATTACACAGATGTACACAGCAGGGTATTTGTGCTAGAGCATTCAAGGCAAGCACTTTTCTCAAACTGCATCAGGAGTGGGATTCAAACCAGTAACCTTGCGGTTGCAAGACACCAGTCTAAACCACTACCCTTCCCAGAACCCTAGATATTGAGCTACTAAAAAGTCATTATGAATATGTAACTTTTTCAATTCAAGGAGAAGAAGAGCAAAACCTCCAATATTTCTGCTGTTCTGAAGCCATCTAGTGATAAAGATTTGTTATGTCAGACATAATACAACTTTCTGGGCAGTGAGTAACTGACATTAAATTCACAAAAAAGTTTTGTTCTACTGAAAGCCAAATAGGATAATTCAGTAGTTCAGAAACTCTTGAATATATGATGTACAATTACTCAGAAAATTGCACAAAGTTTAATCTCTTTCTGTAAAATCTTTCAGAAAGTCATCCTTTTGAAATGTTTCCTGCGCTTTCCCCTTGAAAGAAATTCAAAGCTTTTTAATGGTATTCACTAATAGCAACATTTTAAGGATTGTACAAAAGGGTTCTATTTTATGCCAAAAATATAATAATTTCAGAAGCTTTTCAGTTTTAAATGTAGCTAAAATTAATACAGAGGATGATGAAGGCAACTGCAAAATCATTTACAGAAAATATAAAGACAACATTAAGGACACAGCCATTACATATTGATAAAAAAGACAAAACAACACAAATCATTTTTACAGATTTATCAGAAATAATTTAAAATAAAAAATTTGTTTTATCAAAAAAAATAATTATTAGGTTAGTAATATAAAATGACACACAGAACTAAAATATTTCTGCCTTTGCTATGCTTTGTTAAAATGTTTTTATTCAATTTTAACAGTCTTTATGGACAAAGCCATTGGCTTAATAAAAAACAAGCTATATAATAATTTTGTCTATTATCATTGAATAGTTCAGGTATACAAAAGGTTAACTAAAAAATATATTTTGAGAAATTGACTTATAACTAAAGTGACATCTAAATATAAGAATATCCTTAATGTTTTAATGAACAATTTTTACATCACACCATTTACAAATATTTTTTAAATTGTGTGACAGGATTTCATTTCATTATATGTTTTATATCATTATATGTCTGAAAGAACTCAAAGTATTACAAAATGTTTCAATCCATCCATACATTGGTTGCAACAAAGTAAAACTGAAATTTGTGTCTTTGTTTTTAATTATTCTTTTAACCTTTTAACAACAAATGCAAGTCAAGAAATGGTTCCTTGCACAAATCATATCTAAGCCATCACTGAAAAATAGAGGGGAGGAAACATGTGCTCATTTTTTAAACAAATGCTTCAATACAGTGTGATTTTGTTAAAATTAAAACCAGTATATATACACCCCCAGGCCTTCAGAAAATGAGTTTGAGGCACAGAAATATTTAGCCCTGGTGAAATATCTAAGTTGCTGAGACATAAAGCGTGTTTCCTAAGGGTGCGGATTGTGGGTTATGTAATAAACGGTGCAGTGAGACAGACAGAGGTGCAGACCTGCAGCTTCCATGGGAAATAAGGTGAAGTGATAACGTGACTGCAGCTCCACTGAAGGCGAACAGCAAATGCACTTTATTACATTCCATATAGTCATCAAAACATATTCCGTTTTTCACAAAGACACTGAGACTGTGCACAGTACAGGGCAGTGTGAGCCTTTTGTGCGTTTAAGATGCTCACAGCCAGTCCTGAGCACAATATAACGGAGAGCCGCTGCATGCAAAAAATGCGACAAAAACCTGTTCTTACATTAAATTACACGGTTTCGCCACATTTTCCAAGAGAACTGCTCAAATGATGTAAATGTACTATAATGGACATGAAAGCTGTTGAATTTGAATATCACCTAAGCCGAATGCAGGTACTTGTGCAAAGGAACAGTGATTTCTCAACACAAGTGGGATCTTACCTGCTGGAAAGCGAGCGGCGGCGGCGCACGGAGCGCGCAGGGGGACCGCGGCTGGGCGGCTAAGCTAACGGCGGCAGAGCTGAGATCGTTTCGCCGCCTCTCCCTGTCTCTCTCGTGCGCGCGCGCACACACACACACACACACACACACACACACACACACACACACACACACACAGAGTCTTG
>UFQX01000134.1:460439-529741 GCA_900497675.1 Arapaima gigas
CCCCCCCCCCCCCCCCCGACCGGCTTTACTAAACAAGATCACCAAGGCCAAGTGATGCGGGTTCGGAAGGTTGGAGAAGCATGTCCAGTTTCCCTTACGCTGGACAACAGACCACGGGAACGTGTCCGTGGGCTCTGTGGGCTTTTTGCGCAAGGCATCCCTGATAGCAACCAGCACGTAGTTTTAAAATTCAAAATGGAAAACCTATTCATACATATAAATATTTGTGTGTAAATTAATAGTTTTCTAGTAGACACCTACCACAAGCTTTTATTTTCTTCCCCCGCGGCAAATGCACGCTCGATTAAAGTACGGATGACAGGAGGGAAATTCATTCACAGACACACAGCGCCCTCCCGTTCCTTATCGCAGCCGTCTCACACTGCCCGGAAGTGGAAGATCCCACGCAGCGTCACTTCCTGTCTCTGTCCACCGCCTATATAGTACATACGAAGAAGCTGTAGTGCATTACAGTATATGGATAGTGTACGGTTGTGGTGCATTTAATCCCTGTAAAGATATGAACAGCATTAATGTGTTGGTTTTTACTTCTTATGGATACTTCGTATGGATTGCAAACGTCAGTTTTTTCCCCCGAATTCTCATCCATCACTGTAAAATAAATTAAATCAGTTGTGTATAATTTCATATTGCATAAGTCTCAAACATAGGTTACAGTCTGAAGGTGAATTTACTGTCAGTGTCCACTTGTGCAGATGTAACAGGAGAGTCAAGTGTCAGTTCTCCTGAGCCTGGTTCACAATATACTTCATAGATAAACAAAAGACATACACAGTATAAAAAGACACAGAAATATTGGGGAAGGATAGATAAATAAATGGTAGCTCTCCGATCTTCTGGGGTTTCCTTCTCACTGTGAGGCCATTGATATGCATTTCCCTTGTACGGCATGACTTTCCACAGTCCATCTTCTGGTCTCCAAGTGACACCACCTTTCTGATGAACAATATGCAGCATCTTCTCCCACATGCTGTACTAGGCTACCTAGGTGTTTGGCCAAAATCAGGGCTCCTGAACCTTTCAAAAGGTTAGTACGTTCAGTTAAATCAGATTACTGGTTGTGAGGGGATCACACGACCATGGCTTATTAAAGAAGTTCCCCAAGGGAAAATGTCACCAAATATTAATTCAAATACAAAAAAGGGATTTTCGTGCAAGATGATAATGCCAAAACAATTAATTGGGAGCTTTTCTTTTAATGTAATATTTTCATTTATTTATTTGATATCAAAAAACACTCTCCAATGCAGGGATGCAGATGTCCAGTCTGTCCCAGAAGCATAGGGAATGCAGTACGGTACACCCTCTATGGACAAATTCTGATAATTTTGTCCACAAAAGATATACATTTCACCAGATCACTACCTTTGTCTTTCGCTCTAAAAATCACAAATCTGATTTTAGAAGAATTTCATCTGATTGCAAGATATTGGCTTCATTTGCATTACTGTAGGCTTTTTGTATTAAATAACTGAATTAATAGTTACCTGTTTATCATTAATTTCAAACCCATAATATTAAGGGGCAGCACATAGCATAATGGTTATAGCCACTGCCTTGCATTCCAAGCACCCACATGCAAATTCAGCTGCTGTTAGAGTAACCCTGAACTGATGCTGTAAATCTTATACAGCTGTGTACTATAGATGGGTAAGCGGAAGTCATTTCAGAGAAATAAAACAATAAAAATACAGTAGTAATTTTTTAATCTAGTATGGGCAGCACAGTGGCATAATGGGTAGCATGGTGCTTGGGCTGTACAAATTGACTTAATGCAAAGAAATGCCTGTTTGTTTGTGTCTATGTGTGAGAGACTGCTTTGAGATAGACAAACACCCTGTCTGGATGTACCCTGCTTAATGTAGGTTCTTATACTTCCAGGATAGCCTATGCACTGTGGAACTTAGGATAAGCAGATAAAAGAGAAGAGACCAGCCATCACCATTTGAACACTATCTGTACCCTGTAGTCATTATTTCCATGGCAATTCAGAGGTTAATACATGGGACTTAGCCAGAAATCAGCCAGACTGACACCTTGGAGGGGCAAAAATCCTCTAGGTTTTGGATACCAAATGTGTATTTCTGTCCCAAAAAGGATGATACAAGTACTGATGGCTTTGTACAGAATAATTTACATGTTGTGGAAGTAAAATGACCATGCAAAAAATGAAAAGTTGATGCACTAAATAAAAAGCTTATTGTATTAAAATAGGGTTTACTGGGTCCTCAACTTACAAACAATTTGAACTGAAATTTTGTTAATAGTTATGATTCATTCATAATTCTAAATTGCTTTTACCATGTCACATTTATTGAAAGTTAAATACATATGTCTGTCTACTTATTATGAGTTGGGTTCTATAAAAAACATCAATGCTCTATTATATAAAAAATACTCAATAACACTTCCACCCATCCATTATCAGTCACTTGTTCTAATACAAACCTAGACAATCACACACCATTCAACCATCCATTATCCTTAACTGCTTCTCTTGCTCAGGGTTCCAGCCTTCCAGAGACCATTCCAGAAACACAGGTCACTAGGCTGGCAAACTGTACCCTAAATAGGTCATCACAATTCACACACACACACACACACACACACACACACACACACACACACACACACACACCAGAGCAACAAACACAATTACAGGGACAACATGCAAACTTCACATAGATTCAACTGGATTCAAAGTAATCGTACACTGTATGATGCAGTACATTTTCCATTTCATTTTGATGTAATTTAATTACATTATGCAGTAAATTTTCACCTTATTGCCAGCAAGTTCCTTTTTTATGTCTAAATCATACAATTATTATTAACTTCAGACTTAATTTGAATCTCTTTTTTCTTTTTCTTTTCAAAAAAGGAGGCGATAAACACCAATCTGACACCAGTTGATAGTGGGCATATACCACCACTCTGTGGCACTGTTACACCATTCATTCATTCATTCATTCATCTCTTCCACCTGCCCATTTGTGCTCAACCCTCTTTTGTACTGCAATGATCAGCTTGACTGTTTCCATATTTCATGGTATATTAATATTTTTCAGCTGTAGCTCTATGAAACCTGAAAAACGTCTCAACAACATTTTGCAAAACTGACAACTAAAAACGCCCTTCAGGTGCTTTACTAGACAAGCTGTTAATGTCCCTGATTTTTAAAATGCTTCAATTTAATGCACAAGTTTGTCTTAATGGAAGCAATAAGTATAGCAAATCTGCTTCTGTTATTTATTGTCTTTTATTCATGTAGGTTTACTCTTCTAAAAGCTGTTAAACTACTTAATTTTTTATTCCTTTGTATAGCTGGGCAATTTTTATTGGAGCAATTCAGTACCTTGACAAAGGGTACTATGGCACGATGTGGGGATAAAACCAGGAACCTTCAAGGGGAAGGGGAGTTGAGGTGTTCTAACCACTACACCACTTGATGCCCACAAGTGTTGTCAACTGGAAGTCTTAACTGAGTACTGATTTAGTTACTTCAGCTTGTCTATTAGAAATAAAATCTGTATCCACGAAATAGACCTGTGTTTTTATTACCTGGTAAAGTCAAAAGTTAAAAGCAAAACAACACATTTTCCCACAATCTCAACAATGTGGGCATATTTTAAAACATATTTTAAAATCGCGACCTTTTATAAAGTTGTCCGTCAGATATCATTTTAAGATGACTTATTTGTCTGTGTTAATATACATGATTACGCAGCATTACAAAGTAAAGTGGAGCAGCGGTTCATATTGCAGCTTCTGGACTTGGACTTTAATAATTTTATTGGTAACTTTTTTATTAGCAACGTTTTACTTTTTTAACTTTATATTTTATTTATTTTGACCTTAATTTTACCTTAATTTGACTATTAAATCTCTTTTTATATCCACTTTGCATCTACCTTTGTTAAGCACTTTCAGTTACTCTATGGAATGTTCTATATAAATAAACTTTACTTGTCTTGGAGGTCACATCTCTTTCTAAATTGTTCCACTAAAATTATCCAGCTGTATCAATGAGTGAGTCACTTTGGAATCAGGTTGATGGCGCAGTGGACAGTACTGCCATCTTATAAGACCTAGGTGATGTGAATAGCTGTGGGTTTTCTCCCTGCTCGGTCCATGTAAATCTTGCCTGGTCTCCCTGTGTTTGCATGGCTTTTCTCCCCTAGTCCACAGAGATGTGTTTCAGCTGAACTGGTGACTCTAAATTGCGCTTTGTGTGTCTGCTGCTCTGCTGAATTGATAGTTGAATGATTGTAGGGTGTTTAGTGCAGAGCAGCTCCTCCTGGGTAAAGGTTAAATGCAACATAACAGTTATTTTATATTACTTCAGAGAAAAGTGCCTTCACCATGTGCCACTGAATAATGAAAACAGTGCATTTAATAACGTAAGCCCTTTTAAAATAAATGTTTAACTGTTTTTATGGTAATAAGCCTATACAATAACATTTAGTAATTTATATTCAGGAATTACTGAGCACAAATGCAAATGATTGTACACCTCTTATGCGTATGTGGAACTTTGGGCAAACATTGGAGAACAAGAAAGAGTGTGGAAGAATTTATAGATCTGTCCCACTAAAAGGTCAAGATATGCTGATTTATATGTCCAGGCTTATTCCAATAATCCAAAATCAACATTCAGCCCTGCTGGTTCTGTTTATACAATAGTGGCTGTGTCAGACATGAATCCCAACAGCGCAGGTTGCACATGCATTTCCTTTGGTCCGGAGAAAAAAGTAACAGTGCTTTCCTCCCATCTCAGATCGAAGTCAAATAATATAATCATTGCAACATAACAATTATTTTGATGTGGGAAAATTAACAGTAGTATTCAGAGATACAAATACAGTACAAACACTGGAGAGGTTTTTTGAACATTGGAGGGGGGCAACTATTTCTGGGTTCCTTGTTACATCTATGAATTATTCAATAATGTTAAATATGGTTAGATATTCTGTGTTTACTGTGTCTAAACTTTTATAACATTTTAAAATATTTTATTTGATTTTTATATATATCTGTGCTGTTCAGACTATAGAGGAGTAGTAGTAGTAGTAGTAGTAATAATAATGATAATAATAAAGAAGCAAACACTGAAGTGCATCTATGAATGGTTGGAAATGAAAGTAACAGTGCAGCTCTTGTTGATACTTCTTGCATTCAGTACAAGTGAGTCCAGGTGAGGCCCCTCCCATGGCACACCTGTCTGTTTACCATGAAGAAATGGCACCGTTAGCTATAAGAGCCCCATAGCGCCGCTCAGTTCACACATCTGGAGTAAAATCGTGAACCTCCATCTATCGTCATTCCTTTTAGAATACGGATTTTTATAGTTCAATTACGTATCCTAGTCAATAGGTGAACCAGAATGGTGGAAAAACATGTTCTGTGCTCCAGGATTACACTTTGCCTTCTCTTTGCCATTTCAGGTAAGAAATAGTTTATCTGCATCAGTAAAATATAGCTATGAACATATCTTAATTATCATCAATTTACTTTAAATGTATGTGTGATTTTGTAATGCATGAATGATAAACAAATGACCATTAAATGTTTTTCAGCAGTGCTGTAAATTGCAAAAAATTAATAAACTGCAGCTTACCTCTTAGTACTGTTTTTAAAGAATGCAGGTTTTTAAACTTTTGGTAAATGAGAAATTATGTAATGCATTTTTGCATGTTACATAAAGAAATTATTTTATAAATACACAGATGAAAGTTCCTAAAGAGGAGGACTGATTATGTAATCATGAAGTTTACAAGATGCTTTCAGCCTGAGAACAGTTTCACTGCGGAACAAAAACCCAACATTTTCTTTCAGGGTGTGCTATTTTGTTATCAGAATTTTAAAATTATTTTCAAAATAGCTTGAAGTGAAGGTGTTCTGTATAATTTTTGACAGAAAGGAGGAATAAAGCTATTTTCCTGTTGTTATCACGTCATACGCTTAAACCAGAACTATGAATGGGTCTAACATTTGCCATAAAAAACTTTGACAAGTTGTGTTTTTCTTATTTTTTATTATCTTTACTGTAATGTGACAGGGAACTCTATTACTATGGAAATTTTCACCCTATACTGATAATATAAAAGGCAGGTAGAAATAAGCAATGTGACAGTAATGTTTTGTTGGGATCAGTGTACAGCACATACAGGCATGTAAGACCTAACAGTTATGATGAACAGTACAAGCCAGTAGACATATAGTAACATAATACTTCCTGTGACTATTTAAATATGATGAGATGTGTAAAATATATAGAATTTAAGCAAATATAGCTGCAGAGGTATGGTGATATCATTTTGCTTTTCAGAATTTTTACAAATGTGCAATGTTAGGATGTTCAGAAGAACCCCTAACTTTTTGAGCATTAACTAAATGTTCAGCTATTTAACTGAAAACTGAACAAAACTGTGCTTTTCTTTCTCTTTTGAGTGGCATTCACTGAGTTACAGCGTGTCACAGAGACACATCCTCACCTTCACTTCTACTGATCTCTTTTTTCTTAGCAGGTGCCTTCTCAGTAAGCCTTGTGCGTGCACCCCACTCTCTTGCTTCAGCATGGGTCAAAAGAGGCGCGACACAAGAAATTGCTTCAGCCTATTTCTTGGGCATGAAAATACTGAATCGCATCTACAATGAGTCTCTTCAAGAACCAAATTCACCAGACTACAAAAAACTGTATGAAGAAGTTGTGCAAGTGGTAAGAATATGTTCATAAGTAAAACTGGTGACCACACATGTTTTTTGAAAGTATCAGTGTAACACAAGCCCAACAAAGGTCTCAGATCTGTCAAGAATATTAAAAATAATTATGCCATTTGGCAAGGAATGATAAACACAGTTGCTGCTGTATATAAAGATTCTATGGAAAGCTGAGGGTGAGCAAGAGAAGTTTAGACTGTGTTCTGTTGTTTTTCAGCTTAATGGTGTCTATGCGTGTGGTAACTGCG
The DNA here is from genome assembly GCA_900497675.1 of Arapaima gigas. NCBI lineage: Eukaryota > Metazoa > Chordata > Actinopteri > Osteoglossiformes > Osteoglossidae > Arapaima > Arapaima gigas. Next base: position 467,429 of record UFQX01000134.1, read on the forward strand.
CCACTGTGAAAACATATGCAGGCGTTGGAACTATGACCTTCAGGTAGTTTTGCTTAAATGTCATTGTGTAAAAAAAAAATCCTACAACAATCTGATGTCAAGTTAGCAGATCAGCTGCTGTCTGTTTCAAGAGATGGTGCTATCAGGTTTGTTCTCATTTCATATTCTTTGTCTTTCTTTTCTCAGCAATGGATCAGTGATTGCCAACTCAACATTGCTGTACACAACGACGTTTATCAATGAAGCTGTGGTCAAGAATCTGTTTTTGAATTCTTTAAGAAACAATCCTTCGAAAGATCTCATTATAGATATCACCTACACATGTAATTTTTGACCTTTTTTCGGACATTGAGCTGACATGGCAACGTGCAAGTTGTGTTGTGATAAACCTGTACTTTCACAATTAAACATAATGCGTTTGTTGTGGATCATTACATGGAGGCTAATGAAATCTGTTTTCTCTCTGCAGCCTTAAAGCCTCCATTGCCAGCCCCTTTGCCGCTCCCTTTGACCCCCACTTCACAGCCCACGACTATCCGTTCTCTTTCAACACAGACAATTTCTGCTCATGTCAGTAGTACAACATTGAGCACCACTACTCATAATTCCAGAAACACAACTAGCACCAGTCATCCAATACACAACATCACTCTTCATCCCACGTCTTCCACTGAAAAACCCTCATCAGGCACCCACAGTCCTGTGGTGACACCTTCCAGTAGACAACCCAACACAACAGAGCCCCACAAAGGTGTAACAACAAACAGCTCCACTGGAGGAGGTGTTCCAGGCTGGGGCATTGCCTTGTTGGTTCTGGCCAGTGTGATCCTGCTGCTCCTCTTTGTGCTGCTCATCCTCATGGTGAGTCCTGCTGCTGAACATTTACACTGACAAAAGGAAGTAGCAACTGACTTGTTAAATATGCTGTCAGAAATGATAAAAAACAAATTCTTTCATTCAACTTTCGTTCAGATTCTTTATGTCTGTAGTTTTGAATATAGTGGGAAAATCATGTTTTATACATCTTGTTTCTTTCTCCTTTTGTTGCCCCCCACTATGTTTCAGGACACAAACAGTCTAGATAGTGAATGGTTATGTCTCCATTTATGACCTTGATCAATGTCATGGTTGATCTCCACAGATCTGGCGATGGTGCTGTCACCGAAACGAGAGAGATTCCAAAAAAGGGGCTCAGATGAGGACTGGAAACCCATACCCCCACAGAAAACACAGTCCACAGCCTAGTGCTCCTGAATTAACCGTGCCCGTTGACCAGGCACATGTAAGCTGCTCTAATAATATCTGACATACAGGGTGAATCTCAGGGGACAGGAACAAGTTCCTTTGCTCCAGCTGTTATAGTTATTTAACAGCGTACGGTTTTTATTCCTGACATCTTCTAGTCACATTTTGGAATGAGAAGTGTGTGCTACTCTAAAAGCTAGAGTGAGACAGGACTTTTGAGTTATGCTCATAGTTAGTTTGTAACTGTATTCTCAGTATTACAAAGAACCGCATATTTATATTTATGCAATATATTGCGAAGTCATCATAATTTGCTTATACTCCTCAGAAAAAATGCTTTGTTTTCAGAGTGAGAATATGTTTCATAAAAGCTAAAAACTGAAAAATAACATTACAGTAGTATCTAGAATCACCTTTTGATCCCTGTGCTATGGGATGGAAGTTTTAAGCCAGTGCTGAGGGTAGGACAGATACAAATTTGGCAGCTTGGACATGTCCCAAAGGGACTTTTCCAAAAAAAAATTATATTACAGAGATTCTTGAAGGATGTACATGGCAGGATTTAGAACCTATATCTCTATTCGGAATCTTAAATGTCAAACTGGAGAAGTCTCTTTGCACAGAGTAATGTTTGTTTATAAAAGTATTTGTGTACGGAAGAAATCCTTTGTACTAGAAACTTGACTCAACAGTGCACCTTATCTGTACTGTAGATAGTGTTCTTCTGTATAATCTAGAACGAACAGCAGTGGCACGTGCAAGACGAAAAGAATGCAAAGAATTGTCTTAGCAAGAAACCTAGATGTGCCCACCGTATCAGATCTGTTCAATGCTTTATTCATATTCAGCATGCACGCATATCAGAGCTTGCATCATATGCTAAATAATGTCTCTCTGAAATCTGTCAGAACACATGGAGACCATCCAGATTGATTTTGGCCTGGTGCATCCATACTGCATCTGTAATATGCTGCTGTTGTTGGGTGTTTTGTCTGTGGGATGTACAGTAAAAGGTAGTTAAAAGTATTTGACAACAACGATAGCTTTCTACTGGCTTTTGTCATTTAAAGTGCAGTACCATACTGAGCATTGTAAAAGAATGCGTTAGTTTTAAGCCCCCGTGGATTTTTTCTTAGCTCTTTCTTACAACGCAGTACTTTTTTTAACATTATTTCAGCACAGGAAAGCTGAAAGCTAAATATCAGATTTTCTCTGTAGCAGGAGGACTTTGAGAAACTCAAGAAAAACCGAAGTGGGCTGTACATAGTCAACCACTGAGGACCTCACATAAGGATCTCACATGCTGGTATGTAAACTACCTTGCTGGTTATAAGACAATCCATAATGTATTCAGAATAAAAAGTGAACCAAACAGCAAACAAATTATAAAAATGTGCTATATTTACCAACAAAAATTTGTAATGGCAAGGCACAGCTTCATCATTCAATCTTAGAAACCTTTCTACATAAAAACAAAACAGCATAATGCAAACAAAGAGAATACAATTTCTTACTGTACATTTTTTTATTAACAAAGGTAGTCATAATATCCTTTTGTCTCTTGCATACATCCTCATTTTTGCAGATAATTAAACTTAAATATAACTATAATAGTTATTGGGTAAGATAAGTGGCGGTAATAATCCATTAGGACAGCTATAGGAACATCAGTCGTTCGGTGTCTATGTCGTCATGTCAGACTGTTTATGCAAACAGTAATGAAACAAATAGTTTGTGCAAACAAAGAATATGGAAACCAGAACTAATTTTTAATATAATGACAAAGAATAACAGTTAATTGTATAACAGTTTTTTCTACTAGGAGAAAATGTTCCATAATTTATACAAAATTTAATTAGTAGCAGGAAAGCTGAGTATTGGCAATGACAGTGTTAGAAAAATGTAGTGTAGCAAAAAAATCCATAGTTTAGCTTTATTGGTGAAACATCAGTACAATTTACGTATTCCTTCACCTACAATTAAACCTTGTCTTCTGTTAAAAAACAAATTAAACTATTTGTCAATCTCCAACATCAGTGTGTGGGGTGGGGATAATGAATAACATTTTTGAACGCAATCTTTGGCTGGCCGACGCAAAGGGATTATGAAGCAAAACCTTACCCTTCTCTTTTGCCTAAGTAAATTTACTTATAACTTTTTACAACCATTTTACGTAATTCTCTGTGGTCCTGAAAGATTTTTTTTCCTGTAACGGATAAATAATGATAAATAATGGAGCCTCCCTTGAAAGAACTGATGGATTTTATATTTACTTACCTACTTGGGAAGGTTTACGCCCAGATATCAGCCCCTCCTTGCTGTTTTAGTTCATCACTGCATTACGTTCTTGCTCTGGCAAATAATAAGTGATCAAGGGTCAACATCAGTTACCATGAGTAAGTACTTGGTCTTTTATTTTCTGAAGATTAACCTGTTCTTTTTTGTCATTCAGACTCTTGTCACTTAGAAAACTGATGTTACTACGAGGACCTCAATGTGAAGGTGGTGGAGCTGCAGCCATCATTCATCTGCAGAGTTTCGGCTTCTTTCCTGTTGGCTCTCCATTTTTGTTTAGCATTTTGGTGGTCACTGCGGAGATACATTCAGTTTCCTTTCAACACTTCCTTGTTGAAAAAGTTTATTTACAAAGAATGCAACATCTTTTTATACTCTATTCATTATATTTGTTTTCACAGTGCTTTTTTGCAACAGAAGATATTATTTTATCTAGTGTCACACAGGTATTTTACAGGTTTAGTTCCTACTTCAGTGGTATTATGGTCATTTAAGCCAACATCCTTCACGCAGAAGTCTCCTTCCTTCACTGTTACAAAACCTTTTACAATTGTTGTATTCAGAGGTGTTGGAGTAAGGCATAAAAGCTGTCTCTGTGAATCTCCCACTGCCCTCCCACATCTGGCTGCTTCCGCCCCATCTGCCCTGGCTCCTGCTGCAGGGCTTCTGCTTGGGGCACCAAGACACTCTTCAGCAACAATATTTTACTATAGGCATTCAAATGTGCTCCAGGCCTTGAGTGCTACCCTGTAAAATGTTTCCTTAAAATACTTTTATTATTTATCTACAGTAATTAGTGAAAATTAATAAGTGTGTCTAAATATAGGGAACTAAATTTAGTGAAAGCAATTTACTGTACATTTTGTTTATTTATGAATAATTGTTTTTTCTGTATATACTATTTTGACATTGAGTCTATCAGGTGTACAGTTGTATTATTATCAACTTTATATCTAGTGCACACATATACATATACTTTATTTTCTCATGTATTTTTTCCAGTGGTGAATAAAAAATGATTTGTTATAGTGTGCCAAACTTTCAGTGCAAGGAGACAACTGCATGTTTAAGTCTTCTTATTAAAAGTACTGGATACTTTGAGAATCTGATGGACTTTTATGACATTTCTCCTTACTGTGGAGGGAGGGGGGGTGAGAGGATGTCCATGTAATGCACTGTAACATGTGTTTATTAAAGTGAAATATTTATGACAAATAAAATAGCAGTCAAACATAGACGGCAGGCTCTTGAGAGTATTTGTGAAAAATTAACAGCTTGGCTACATAACACGTCCATAATTAAATGATTTGGTCAATCCTATCTATTTATGATCTATTCATAACATCATGCCAGAGGGGTGGATAAATCCCTAAATCCAATACCCGGTCACCCAAGTGAAAAAGTAATGGGCCCCTGGTCATCTGTCCATGAGTTGAAGCTGAAGCATAACTGGGTTATGGAGGATAACAATGACCCAAAAATAAGCAAGTTTGCTTCTGAATGGCTGAGAAGAAACAAAATTAAAGTTTTGCGGTGGCCTAGTCAAAGTCCTAAACTGAACCCAGTAGAGAGGCTATGACAGGGCGTGAAACCAAGCAGCTCATGCCCAAAAACCTACCAGTATGTCTGAATGAGCGGTTCTGTAAAGAAGAATGGGCTGAAATTCATCAGTGATGTGAAAGACTGATACCAAATTATAGGAAGTGTTTGGCTGCAGCTATTGCTGTTCAAGGTGGTGGAACCAGTTATTACAGTTAAGAGGGCAATTACCTTTTCCACATGGGTGCTGGATACTTTGTTTACTTTGTTCTGAATCTTTACTCAGGTTCCCTTTGTCTAAAATAGGTATATTATCCTTAAATGAATCAAACAACAGGAGTGAGCTTGTATTCATAACACAACTGAAATGCCTATGGTGAAAGAGCACTGGAGTGCAATAAATGATACTGTGAATGACCTTGAAGCTTTGTTCTTGGCTGCCCAGAGAGGTACAGACAGGAAGAGTTTAGCACATACAGAAAACTTTTCATCATCTCTAAATTGGAGTTTTGGAAAAGACGAATTTTGGAGGGGAAGTATTGGACCAAACACCTCACTATGCCCCAGTATCACCAATATTCATATAAACACATCCTGCTACTTCTACCCTGCAGGTACTGTTTTCATAAACCCATTGCCACCCCACCTCTTTCTCTATCTTGTTCAAGGAGTCCCTGCAAGAGGGGGCTCAACAACCTTGTATGACAGCAGGTGTGAGCCCTCAAGCAGACTCCAAGCCCCAATGGACAACACAACAAGCTTCAATCCAAATGCTGAAACCAATCTAATACTTCCAACTCCTGAAAAACAAGTCAGAGAAGTCAAAGTGATGTTCCCGTCTTCCTCGGCACATCATAAGAACCGGTACGAACACATGATAACAGCAATATATATGTGATTGAAAGTACTGATACCCTTCCATTTCTTCCAGAAACTCAGAATTTTCTCAGAAATAAGCTGTAACTGACAAAAGTGTTTGGTTTCCACAATTCTTAGAACAGAATAGAACAGAAACTTTGCTTTTGATTCATGACATATTATTTTAAATAATAAAACAAATGAAAATGGCATAGACAAAAATATTGGTGCCTTTAACCTAATACTTTGTAGCACAGTCTTGAGAGCCAATACCTGAAACTAAGCGTCTTTCTGTACCTCTGAAAGCAGTTTCTACACCTCTCAACTGGTAGTTTGGCCCACTCTTCTTGAACAAACTCCTCCAGTTCTCTCAGGTTTGATGAGTGCTTTCTTCCAGCTGCCAGTTTCACAGATGTTCTATGGGATTCAGATCAGGACCGATCACAGGCCACTTCAGAATGGTCCAGTGTTTTCTTCTCCTCCATTCTTGGGTCCTTTTTGAAGCATATTTTTCCGCTCTTTATTGTGCTGGAAGACCCATGACCTGTGACTGAGCCACAGCTTTCTGATACTGGGCTGTATGTTTTACTCCAACATGCGTTGATGGTCTTCTGATTTCATGGTGCCCTGCACAGAATAAAGGGATAAAGTTCCAGATGCAGCAAAGAAACCCCAAAACATCACTGAACTCCTCCATGTTTGATGGATGGTTTTGTTTTCACCAACATAGAATTGGTACGATTTACTAAAAAGATCTAATTTTGTTTTGCCTGTCCAAAGGACATTCTCCCAGAAGGACTGCGGCTTGTCAACATGCATTTTGCAAACTCCAGTCAGGATTTTATGCATTTCTTTCTTAGAAGTGGTGTCTTCCTGGTCTTCTACAATGAGGCCCATTTTCATTCAGACAGCAACAGATAACAACAACTTGCAACTGTTGCACCTTGAGCTTGAAGGTCAGCTTGGCTCTGTTTTGATATTTTCCTTGATTTTTTCTCCACCATGTGAATAATCTTCCTCTTCAGTCTTGTGTTAATTTTCCCCTTTAAGCCACATCCAGAGATGCTGGCTACAGTCCGCTCGGCCATAAACTTCTGGTCACAGGAACATCAAATTCTTTGGAGATGGTCTTGTAGCCTTTATGTTGACCATGATTGGCTGTTAGCGTCTTTCTAACCTCCTCGGACAACTCTCTGCTTTTCCTTCTCTTTTCTATTCTCTTTTCTGTGTTAAGCGTGATGGACACAGTGAGACAAAACAGTGAGCACTTTTTTCCATTTAAACTGACTGAATGAGTGATTATAAGGTTGAAGACACCTGTGGTGTTAACTAAAGGAGAATAGTCCATTTGATATAACACTGCGATACAATTATTTCTTATAACTTCTAAAGGCACCAGTAATATTGTCCAGGCCATTTTAGATTGTCTTTGTAGACCAAGCAAGAATTCAGTTGTTTTCACAGCTTTTCTGTCTTTTCTGTTCCACTGCAGACCAAAGAAATGCATGTATGGATGATTAAAAAAATCTTTTAATTTTAACATTTTTCAAGAAGAATGGTTCATTATTTAAATAAAACATAAGGGTACCATTACTTTTGGCTGCATCTGTATATAATACAGAGATCATATGCCAGAATCGTTGGGTGCAGTGAGTGGTTTTCTTTACTTTTACTCTGTTTGTAGTCCTTTCTAACCGCACGGATGTGCAGTGGCCATGAAATAAATAAACTACCGTTGACATGGAAATATTTCTCACCGTTTCATCATGATTAAAATAGTAATTTAAACAGCCTCAAGAGAAAATATACAACACCAAAACAGAGATCCATAAATACAGTACAGTGTTGTCTTAGGCTCTTGGATTTTTTAACCCCGTTTGTAAGACATTTGCAAACCCTGTATGTCTGTTAAAATAGCAGTACTACGCCCATTTAAAAAACAGCCGACAGGACTATTATTAGCATTGTGTTCCTTTATTTACTGAAATCTTTGTCCACGTTGGCTGACAGCTGTTGTATTACAGTAAAATATTTGCAACAGCATAACTGATGAGAGAGCTGTTGCATTCACCTCAGGATAGCTGCAGGTAGGGCAATATTTCCACAGTGGAACTGCAGTCAGTACCCAAAGAATCATAAGTCAACTATACAGCAGTGATTTAGCACATTCATAAGTCAGGAGCATTACTGCTAGCACAATTGAAAAAGTTAAGAGTTGGATAAGATGATGGATGAGACCAGTGTATATACTGTTTGTACTTTTATTCTGATCACATGTGTTTTAAGTTTGCAGGATAAGGTAACTACCTTGAACTGCTCCAGCAAAAATTAGCCCGCTGTAAAAATGGGGAGGATAGGATAGGATATAACTTCATATAACTTCATTAATCCTTGCGTTGAAATTCACACATACAGCAGCTTAACCACAAGAGAAATACTAAAAGACACATTATACTGTATTGTATTGTAACTGCCCTCATAATATTAGACTGGATTCTCCATGGGTTAGTATGGAGTCAGTTTCGTGATAACCAAGATTGTTAAGTTCTCCACTTTTCATTCAGAAATTCTGTAGGTTTCCATATTTATTTGAACATCTTGACACGTCCAGCACTCTCCGAGTTTGGAGAGACATTAAGAGACACTTTGCAGTCCTTACTGGACTATAATTATGGGCTCCTATTGTTCGCAGCCCGAATGTCTCTCAAACATTTGGTCCGATAGGGCTCAGGGAATGGTTGTCTAAAGGGGTGATGGATACAACATATTTATTTACAGGTGGAATAGTATTAAAATGACAACATTTTAGTGCAGCCCTAGGGAAATAGAATAGACTTTTGTGAGTGGAAAAAAGTACCAAACAATTCCAGAGGTATGGTCTCTGCATTATATACCAAACAACAACAAATGTTAATACAGTTGATACATAATCTGTTATTACTTTTCATCTTTCAACTTTCTAACTTAAACAATCCTGGGTAAATCAGCTAATTTATCCTAAAATGTTTTGATTTCTCATCAAATTTAGCTACTTACCCAGGAAATGTGTAACTTTCACAACTACAAAAGCAGCTTGCTGTTTACACTGCCGGCCAGGTGAGCTGGCATTGATCTGAGGAGTGGCACAACTTCGATGCCTGGCAGGTCTAATTTATTTAACATAAAGTGTAAATGTTAAATTCTGTATAAATCATGTTGTCATCTATCTAAGCTGTCAAAATTCCAAATTGACAAAAATAGCACATAACCTTTTGACTGCACGTGAAATTGAAGTTGTTTTTTTGTTAACATATTCCCATCAGTCCTGTCTTGCACATCACATTCCGTCATTTCAACATTTGGTTGAAAAAATGGTTGCAAATACAAACATGAATGCTGTTTTAGCCAGTCCCTCCTTCCAACCGTCCATCCATCCGTCCATCCACCCATCTTAAAAACCTATGATGTTGCTGTAGGTCACTGTGGAAAACTGTAATTCCATTTAGATTTACCTTTATTTATTTTGCAGATGCAATATACTTTATAGCTCAAAGTACACGAATGTGCATTTCATAACAGATGAAGAGTTACAGAGATCCAGGTATGCAACTTAGCCAGCACTAAGAGCGTCCAATTTCACTATTTTTGGCAGAGAGGGAGCTCATTTCCATCTCAAGTAGAGATGGAGCCAAAACTAAGAGGCTGTGGACTCATAATCTTTGACCCTTCATGTGACCCTAGGACCCTAGGACTAGCTGGCATCCAGGGACTGTCTACGGCCTTTGACCATCTTGTAGGCTATAACCTTAACTTTGAGCGAGCAGCTCTAGGAAGCCAGTATAGAGAGACAAGGAGAGGAAATACATGGAAGTGCATTGGCAGGTGAAACACAACTTATGATGTTACATTCTGGATCAGGTCGAGGCTCTTGGCAGATCAGAAATCTTTAATTCCTCTGGTGGGATCCTAAAACGATACCAGGTTATACAAATGATATAATGATTCGAGCATGTCATGGTTTTGCTTAAGTGTCTCTGTGAGGACCTCCATGACTGAGCTCCTCACCCTGTTAAATGGTCTGACTCACATCGCACTATGGAGTATCCACACATCTACAATTTGTACCCCCAGTCTTGTTATTTTCATCACTGCCCAAAATATCTGAATATGGGTGATCATGTCGATGTAGAAGCAACCACAGTTTTAATCTGAGGACTCCTGTTTCACGACCAGACTTCTGTACAGGGTTTGCAGTACTGCAGCTGGTGCTGTGCTCCAACAGTCTCTTTCAGCTGGTGTAACTTAAAAAAGGGACCCTAAGGTGCTAAAATTTTTCTCTGTTCAGCAACAGTGTGACATCTTGTCCATGGTGTTTCCTGCCTCACGCCCTGAGTTTCGGTTACCCTGTGAAGGGGTTAATCTACTGTTACTGTTAGCAACACATTACCATTTACTGTCGGGGAACCTTCTCTGGAAAAAATAAGTAGCTCCCGAATGAAACATATGTAACCTAGATTTAATACAAAATTAAAATAATTTTTTGTAAATGCTACAGCATCCTACTTGATATTTTATATTGTTACTTTCTAGGTTGTCAATGAATGTTATAGTTTCATTTATTCATTCGATAGTCATTTATCCAATGGCATCAAAACAAACTTTATTTAAAAGGAAATATTGGAAATGTTGACATCCTAAAAATAGGAACTAATTTGGGTCGAGTTATCTGTCAAAATAAATTGTCAAAAAAATGTTTCCAGACCTTCCCCCTAATTCTCCAGCTATTATAACACACAGCTAATAACGCTCCTGATGGACATATTTTATGTCTCATTTTCCAGATTACACCTGTGTGAGCTGCTCTCTGCTGCTGCTTCAGTTCGTTCTTCATCTGAGAACAAGTAAACCTCAAGCTTCAAGTGTTTGCTCTGCAAACAACCTCATCCTGTGAAATTTCCACTGCTTATGCTACACGTATCACTCATCACCTGTACAAATATCTGTGTTCAAGAGCTTATTCAAAGATCCAAGCACGACTTCTGAATCACAGGTCAAGTCCACATGACTGACTGATAATAGTATTGTTACTGTCAATGTCTTTAGCATGTAATTTACATTTTGCATGAACTGTGATTCAGCTACGTGTACATTTCTGCTTTCAATTTTATATACCGTATGAAGTTAAGGAAATCACTATATAAAGGTTTTAAAGAAGGAAACGAATGAAAAGCATGCCTTTCAAGTGTACACTTGTGAGATATGAATGCATTTATTCAAATTCAGAATAATTTCCTTGATTTCAGGACATTTCACACATTCACCCCTTTATTTATTTGCTAATTGTTTAATTCTTATGAGCGAGACAGCTTGGCTTTCTAATGCTTTAGGCCCTTTAAATCAAAACTCCGTTACTGTTTGGTTACACCTTACATTGTTCTTTAAACTTCTTGGCTCCTTTGTCTTTAGATTTTTTTTTTCTCCCCTCAATGGAGCTGATTAATCACATTACAGTGGTTTGTGGTAAAACACCAGCACTCACCACCCAGAGGCCACTTTATCAGTAATGGGAAATAAATTTGTATGTCAAACAATTTATCTGTACTGATAAGCTCCTTATGTTGAAAAATCAGGTACAATATCTAAATTTTACTCCATTTTTATGTTGTATGACCTATGCAGACAATGTTGTTTACTTGTGACTTGGGTGATTGGTGTAACTGCAGGGTTAATTTAATTCAGTTTTCTTTTTTTTGGCCTAAATGAAAGGCTCTATTATGACAGTCAGCTACAGTGTTGTATGCTATTCACAGTAATATCATTTCCACTATAATCTAAAAGGAGGGTTAGAGTTTTTTCATTTATTTTTGTGAGTGAAAAATATATATATACAGTATTTCAAGCATATTTTAAAAAACTGAGATTCTACAACACGCTAATGCTGTCGGGGGCGGGGGGGGCGGAACAATGCAAATGTTTAGTTACCCACAAAAACATGTTTTTGTCCCTCTGTCATAAGGTGAGAAATCAGAGAATGATAGAAAACAGTTGTTTGACATCCACAATCACAGATTTATCAGTTGGACTGAACAGTCACTTGACGTTCACACTGTAAATTAAGCTGGTTTTAGGCTGCGGATTTTCCACTGCTAGTTTGCTGAATCTATCCAGGCCATGTAGGCCACCACTGCAAATTGTTTTATTTAGAATAAATCAATCCATTATGTTATAGAAGCAATAATACATGCTGCATACGTACTGAAAAAAATTGTACAGGGTGGCATAATCACTTAACCAGATTATGCAATGAAGTAAGATCAGCTGCTACATTTGATTCTTATTTGGCTCTTATTTGAATTAGCTTTTATAATAGCCCTTTGTCTTTTTTTTCTTGTCAAACTCATTGCTGCACCACCAGTTACAAATATTTTGCTACTACGGTTATATAATATCCTTTTAAAATAGAATTGCACATGAACTTGTTGCATGACTAATGCAAATTTCACAAACCATAGCGATAAGGAAATAACTGACAGGGGGCGATTTCATGGAACTCAACATGAGTACCTACGTCAATGACTTAGTGACAGAGGGAGTGTCTGTCCTTCCGAATATGGTGTTTATTGTATAATGCATCACGGGCTTATCAAACCTAGCCAAGCCCCGGCTCACGCGCAAAGACAACACTTCCCTAGTTCAGCCCAGCCCTGGATGCCCATAGTTTGTATTTGTTGCCACAGAAACCACTGCCATAGGTGCACTATAAATTTCACGGTGACCAGTTTAGCAACTTCTTCTGGTAATTGCTACGCTCCATTTAGTGTGAACGTCCTGTACCACTGAGTAAGGATCCGTTTGAAGAAAATCTCTGCATCTATAAAGTTCTGTCTTTGTCTGTTTTTAAGGCACACACTTGGATTTTGGTACTTCTCACCTTAAGTGAGATTTTTGTGTTGTCAAGTTTATTAAATGCCAAAAAGGCCGTTTAGTAGCTTGGACATAGTTTTGTCACATTTAAAGCTTACATTAAGAATTAATTCTTCATGGGATGGATTCAACAAGGTGCTGGAAGCATTCCTTAGAGATTCTGGTCCCTGTTGACATGGCTGCATCATGTAATTGTTGCACATGCAGCCAATCTTTGGTTTTACCACATCCCAAAGGTGCTCCACTGGATACAGATCTGGTGACTGGGAAAGCCACTGAAATTCACTGATCTCACTGTCATGCTCATGGAACCAGTTTGAGATGACTTGTGCTTTGTTACATGGCACATTTATCATGCTGGAAGTAGCCACTCCGTCAGGCACCAGCAACCATGCCACAGACAAAGTCACTTAGATCACATTTTTCCCCATTCTGAAGTTTGACACGAACATTCACTGAAGCTCATGATCTGTGCCCGCATGATTTTATGCATCATGTTGCTGCCGCTTGACTGGCTGTTTAGAAAATTACATAACGGAGCAGGTGTACAGGTGTACCTAATAAAGTGGCTGCTGACTGCATTTGACACGCTTGTATGATGTATGTGTACTTTATACTGCTGCAGTCGAGATAATTTCCTTCTGAGACTAATACATTTTCATTCATTCATTCATTCATTCATTCATTCATGATTAACACTGAGAGAATAAATCCCAGAGAGAAATCAATTTTGCAGCAGCATAAAGTACACATTCATTATGCAGACACACATTACACATATTCATTGCATACGTACAGCATATGTACACATCTGCATGATGTCATTAGATTTTTGAATCCCAAAAAGTCAAGCTGAAGTGGGAAGGAATTTTTAATGTCAGCTAGCAAATCAACCAAATTGTGTTATTAAATCAAAGCTCAATTTGATCACTTGCTGTGAAAAAAGGATACAGAGGAGCAGACCAACTAAACATCTATCATTTTACTACGGCATCTGTAGCATGGATCCATAACAGAAAGAGTGGAACTTGATTCTGACAACAGTTTTCTCAGTTCACTTTTATATGGATTGCTCCATTTCTGCATGGATTCTGGGTAATACATCCTTACAGCTTTAACTGTGATGCTGTGCAACCACTTCTTTTGACAGATTGTTCCTTGTTCTTCCTTGGGACAGCTTTGGAAATTGAAAATAGCAAAGCTGGTTAGAAATCATTACTTAATCTTTTGAAAAGCTTTAAGAGCCTTTGTGGTCTGCCAGTGTTTTATGGGACAGATTTTTTCATGAGAACCTGAACTTCATCTGACAGAGTTTGAGACATTTCTGTATATATGTTTCTGGCATTAACCGAAACACTCCGCTGCTGTGTTCCGACACTTTTGTTTTTCGAAAAGTTCAAAAATGTTCTCCGGTTGTCTGAAGACTTATGGATGTTGTGATAGAGCCATCTGCTGGTCCCTCCTAACACACGCAACAGAGCTTCACATGTCCCTTAAGTAACTGCTGAGTTCATTCTTTGATTTATCGTTTAGCAGGAGCTTTTTTTGTAAAGGACAAACTCATAGTAAACAAAAATGCAAGTTATACATACAGACATGAGACTGTCAAAGCACTGCCCGATACCACCATTTTTTGTTTGCACAAAAGAAGCTGCATGTAGAATTGAATTTGATGCGAGAACACAAGGGACCACGAAAGATGGTGAGATTCAATTTTTTGAGCTGTTAGGAAATCAGGCGTCATGATCACGGTGAGATAAGTTATATGGTTAATTCAGGCGCAAAGTTTGTGACTGTGCGTCTGTGGGGAGCATGGAAGTGTGGTGGTGTGGTTTTGTGAAGCTGTGGAGATGTGGAGCTTCTACATCTGCAAAGATAGGAAGCTGGGTCTGGAGGATGGGGAGGGTTGAAAACACACTGAGACCAAGCAAGCAAGTGAAGGGCAAGGATACAATGGAAGCCAACAACAAGGGACCAGGAATGAATGATTATTTCTAAATAGGAACAGGGAGGGCAGAGCAAATCTACCAAGCAAGATAAGGTCCACAGCACTGAGTGAGATGCCATAGATGCAGTGGTTCTGTTTCAGTCATTTATACTCATGTTAGGAGGTGACTGAACAGTTGTGCTGCTAAGCTGCTTTGAGCAGTAACCTCTGGTGGTGAACAAGCAAACTGCTGTCAGGGACATCTTGACATTGTTAGAGATGTGATTTGAGACTCTTGGGTGAACATAAACTGGGACTCAGCAGCTCTGAGGCAGAGATTCCATCAGATTCCATCAGATTGCAAACCAAGAACCTTTGGACTTTCAATTTTGGACCCTGTGAGTGGGACCACCAAACTGCCAGAGATAGAGGAGTACAGCGGTCTTACTGGGGAGTAGGGTTAAGTGTTAAGAGCTGCTCTTCAGACCAAAGGATTTTTATACATGTTATTCTTAAAGCTGAGACTGGGAATAAATCCTCATATTGTAAGAATTGTTTGAAACCTAAAACAGCACAGCAGGTTAATCCCTGTATTCTCTGAGCTGCCCTCTGGAAATGTTTTCTCAGCATTAGAAAGTCCCGGTTCACTGTGTGAAACAGAAACATGATGTGAACTGGCTTATATGACCAGGCCCATAGAAAACCTAACCTTACTTGATGATTAAAACTCAATTATTTGCATGTTCCACATTATTCAGGGAAGCTCAGTGATCTGTGAAAATTTGAACGCTTCTACTTACATAAAGTTTCTAAAATGCTCAAATTGTAATTATTATGATCTTCTGTCCTGTTCAACCTAGACAAAAACACTGTCCAAACTATATTATGAGATAACCAAACATATTTAGGTGCTGCCTTTTATCAAAGCAGTTTAAAAAAGGAGCTATACATTTAAATACAATAATTTTGCATTCAGACTTCAAAGCAATCTTATGAGCATATTTTGGGTTAAATACTAAATGAAAAGATCAGTGATCTTTGAAGAAGGATTTGAACTTGGGATCTTCACATTGCATGGTTCTGATCAAGGGTCACCTGTGGCTCAAAATTTTGATCATAATATAATGAAAACGTACAAAAAGAAAATTATTGTAAAAACAAGTAGGAGTATCTAGTTTGTACACACTGCAAGTAAGAATTTTTTTCTGGAGTGTGGGACCGGAGATGAGGGAATGAAGGGGAGGTTTTACTCAGTAACTTTACCCAGCACCTCTAAAAACAGCTGTACAGCTGCATGTGCTGTATGTGAGGAGTTAAAAAGGTCTGACACATACTCTATATTCAGCAACGGCGAGGAGCTGCTCAGCAGTGTCGTAGCTTGTTGGACTCAGGAGGGACAGGCTGTCCACGGACCCGTGTGTGCTGGTGCTACCTTTGCCCAGTTAGTTTATAAACAACTGGGGAGGCCATCAATGTCTAGGTAATAGGTAAGGTTTCTTAACCGCTCGAGTCTTCACTGCATAACCACAGGAATGTTTGTTTGAAACAGCACACAATAAGTTCTCCCTGTCAGAGGTATTGGTGTCCACCCTTTCTTTGCTATTATTTAACAGGACAACATTGCAACAGAACAATGGACTGAAAGGAGGGGATATTAGGTGGGTGTTACTTTGCGTAACTACATAAGTCAACATGATGTCAGCCAGCTATTGCAAAGGAGCTTTTATTTGTACAACTTTTTGCAGGTAAATAAATGTACACCTCTGTCTAATAATGAGCTTACCACACAGATCTATGTAGACAAATATAGCAGGAGTTACATTTATTGATGTGAAACAAGTAATTTCAAGGTCTAGAATTTGTCTCTATCAGATATGTCAAAAAGATTCATTTCTGATCAAATCCTCATTTACTATCTGCACTCTAGACATGTTGGTGGAGGTTATGGCATGCTGGCAGAGACAATGAAAGCATTTCTTACAAATGACCACAGCACCCATCAAATTGTTCTCTCTTTTGTTTGCTGCTGCATTTTTAATTGAAGCACTAAAACAGTCCTTCTGAAAATTGCCTTCTTTGAGCTTTGCATTACTAACAGTTCATTCTATTTGAATATAAAAATTAAATTTGAGTATAAAAAAAACAATTTAAATTAAATTGCATTTTAATCAGAACAGGTTACCTTTGCGATTGCATACTTGGCCCTCATATAATAGGGTCCCACACAACAAAAACAAAACTACATCTCGTGAAAATATATATTATTTTTCATACATCAGGCAAGTACATGTACACTTATCCCCCAGTTTACATTTCTAATCCGTTCCTGAAAACCAGATTTAAACCTGGAAAAGGGAGAGCATTTCCTGTTATTTTAAAAGGGAAAAATTATTATCTATTTCAACATCCCTCAAAAAACCTAAGCCAATTTCCCCTAAAATCACTAAAACGCTGTAAAATGGCTGCATAACTAACAAACTTAAACCGAAACTCTCAACTTAAAATGAATTTTTGATATAACCGAAGGAGGTAACAGGCACCCTGAACATACCTAAACTCAGGTAGTTCATTACTGGCAGTCTGTTGAACATGTCCCCAGCAGGACATGACAGATGGCCATACACAGGAGCTCAATGCAAAGTCCCAGAGCGGCAGTGTAACCACTGGCCCTGCTTATCCTCATGCATGTGCACTGCCAACATCTGGAGCCAAAAACATTCTATAGCACCAAAAGCACCAATAAATATGCGTGACTGCAACTTACCCGGAGTCTGTGCCTAATCTTCTCCCATAGAACCAGGACTGTGCCACATATTTAAACAGCTTTTATTACATGAATACCCTTACACTAGAATATATATATTACCCCTTAATCACACAAGCAAATGAAGATCATCTAGCATCGTGCGTTTGTTGGTGAAGCTTCACAGTGCCTGTAACAGCATAGTGTTTACATGGTTTGCAGAGTGAAAGACACAGAGATCTTATGAACTTTATTTCTTGATATAATAAAAATCGGTGAGCCAAATGATCAACATTTCTCTGTCTGTGATGCATGCTGCCTCGTGCCCTATGCATCCGGTATAGACTCTGCATCTCCAAGGCCCTGCATTGAATAAAAATTATTAATAATGAATTCATCAAAATAAAACATTAGAAGGCATGCTTGTAACAATAATCTCTACAAATTGTTGCAAATATTGTGAAATATATTGGTATAATAACTGTCATGTATAAAAATACTTTTGATTTAGGTATTTTAATAAATTTTTGGGTATTTTTTTTATCTGCGAACCAACAGTTGTTTCCCTAAGTCACAATTTTAACTGACCCAAACACACTGGAAATAACGTGATTTCATGGAATAAACGTGTCCCATTATGTGAGGAATGGATCTATAAGTGTAAATAAATAAAATAGAAAAGCAGAAATGTAGTTGCTGTACCTGTTCATGAAATGAATGCCACTCTAACTAGATGGAATCACAGCTTCATTGGATTGTTTTACAGGGTTTTCCTCACCTTATTCAAATTTTTCATTGTTTTGTGTAGCTCTCTGACATGATGAAAAGGGTCAACCAGTATAAAAACATATAAATGTTTGTTTTAGGGACACTATGCTATTGTGAATCAGTTTGTGCATTAAACAACACCACCTGTCTCCCTGTGTCACTTATTTTTGTCCTAAACGAATAAATTATCTTGTGTGAACACAATAACTGTACCGCTCACGATTTTTCTGAAATAAACTCAAGAAAACAACAGTTGAGTTCACATACCAGAATTAAAGCTCCTGTTATTCAGGGTTGACAGCATAAAAGCCAGTTCGGTTTTTCTTGGGATTCTCTGGGTTGTCCTACAAGAGAGAAAAATGGAACAGATTACAGCCAAATAAATGTGTCACAAAGAAGACCAGGTGTGATCTTATATAAATTATACATTTAGTTGACATGGGGCTGTTTGTTTTCTTTGTGTCTCTTACGATGCTAAATGGCCAAAGCACATATTATACAATCTAGATCAAATGAAAGAGATTCAAATGAGTCCTTCAAATGAAAGATACGATTTTGCATTTCAATAATTCCTCTGTTTTGATTGAAGCCAGTGCACTTTTCCAGTTTCTCAAACCTGTAGTCTATTTCAACTTCTAACATTCATTTTTGCACTAGGATTACTGTGGAATTCAAGTTTGACTTGAACAGTATAGCTGCCCCTTCTCCCCACACATGGGGCCAGTATAGCTTTCGATCTTTTCTTGCTAGCTTACAAGGTCCTCAACGCCGGGTTCCTTCAAAATGATATCGGGGCCCATGGACAATTGCTTGGCCTTTGCGTAGGGGTTTGGCTGCCCATTCACATACACGAAGCCCGGCTCTTCTCGGCGACAGCACCAGTGCCACAGCTGGGGAGATTACGCAGAGTAAGTTCAGGAATGCTAGAGGTACAGGCGTAAGCATCTACCATTGAAGGTTTCACTGAAGAAACTTACTGCAAGGATGAGGATGACAATGAGAACCAGCAGGATCACACTGGCCAGTACTAACAGGGCAATTCCCCAGCCTGGGACGCCTCCTCCTTCAGTCGAACTAGGCGCTGTTGCAGCCTTTTTGAAACCTGTTGTTTGGGGTTCCCTAGTTGGATGTGTAACTATTATACTGTGGTTGTGTGATGAGGGCATTTTTGTTGAAACTGTGATATGCATCGTGCTATGACTTTCTGAATGTCTGGATGTAGAGTATATTGATGTGGTGTTTGGTTTTGGAGATGCCGGCCCTTTTGTATGTTGTGTTGGAATTGTTGGAAGTTTGCTTGTGGCATTGGGAAGAGCACTGGTATGGCTCACAGGAGGCCTTGGTGAACTACTGACGGAACCATTATGACTGCCCGATGTCCTTTTTCCAGTGGTGTCGCTACTCGGATACCTTGGATTGCTGCTGGTGACATTTCTTAATGGTATAGTGGTTGACAGGGCCATTCTGGTAGTTGCCGGAAGCTTAGATGTGTTGTTCGTGAAATGAGTGGTATTTAGCAGTGGAGTACTAACTGAAATTTTTATTTGGCTACTGGTGCGGCTAGTTGTGATGGTTATGTAGCTAGTAGAATTTCTTGATCGAGTAGTGCTTGAGCTGTTTTCCCTGTTAGTAACGTGGCTCAGCGGTGCTCTGCTGTTTGTGACGTCACTAGTGAGTTTTGTAACTGTAGGATGTAAATGGCTGTGAGTTGTGCCATTTCGGATGTCGGGAGCTGTGTGTGTTGAAAGAAAGGGAGTGGTTCTAGATGGATGAATGGTAGTCATTGCTGTTTCAGGGGTTGAAACCAGGTGATCTGTTCAGAAAAGCATACAATTCTGGTAAACTCACTTAAACAAAAATCTATTAAATTAGTTTTTTGTTCTCATTCTTACTCATATTTGAATTCTCATTTGAGCAAAACAGTGAATCACAGAAATTCAGAGAATACATTAGAAACCAAAAGGGAAAGAATTACCATTGATGTTCTCGTCGATATCAAGACCTTTTGGTGGGCTCTCTTGAAGAAAATTTGATAAAAGACCCTTGACCACCATTTCATTGATTTGCAGTGTGTTAAACAGCAGCACTGAGCTAACAATCACAGATCCATTTCTACAAAAGAATGTAAGAAAAGTAAGAAAAGCTGATGCTATATGACACATTTTCATTCTATTATTAAAAACAACCATCAAATATTAAGGTCCCAAAACTTATACTGATCTATTAACCTATGTGATAAAAGTGTAGGTTATTTGTCCCTAATATACCACTGCAAATTCACACACTCAGACACATTTTTACATAGATATAGTCAAAAGTAAAATATAGTGATGTGGTACATGTCACGGGCAGGGCAGCTAAATTTCATGTCCTTCTTTCAAGATGAACTGAAGTGCATCAGCAACAGTGCTACTGTGTACCACATGAGGTTTGTGAGTTTCAATGTAATAAAGAGCATTTGCTGCAGTAAAAAGTAAAGTTTAAGGAAATTTTGGCAAATTTACAACAGTAGAGAACAGAGTAATGCTAAGAAATGCAGAAGCCGCTACCTGAAGGTCATCTCTGAAACACCTTCATAAGTTGATTCCGTGTCACAGTCACTACAGCCGTAGCAGTTATGAAACTAAAAGAAATGAAGCAGACAAACTTTAGGGAACTTTGATCAAAACCAAAACAGAACAGTTCTGAAAAATTAATATGTCCCTCCTATCCAAAATGTACGATATATCGTGGATTTTTTTGAATAAGATGATGAGCATCAAGCCACTTTTTTCATTTACTGGATCATCTTTTTATGACATTTATTAAAAACTGTCACTTGCTTTCATGGAAAAAAAATAACTGACAGAAATGCCAGAATCCTACCACTTCGGTGATTTCTGACTGCAGGGTTTTGTAATCTTGGGAATTCGGATCATTTAGAGATTCTGTAAACTTGATGTTAGTGATTTTCATGTCAAGTCTATAAGCAGATATTGTGGATATTGCATTATCCTTATGAGGTCTGACCAAAACCTGGGACTGGAGAGTTGGCAGAAGGCCTGCAGAGACAGCACCTGTATTGGTGAAAGATGGAGGTGGTCAACAGGAAGTAGAGCACAAGGTAATTCTATAGTTTCATTTATTCATTTTTCAGATGGTTTTCTCCAGAGGGATTTATAACTTAAACCATGCAAAAGTGTATTCAAGATGTGCTAGAACAGAACTTTTTCCTTTGATACGACAATTTCGTTTTCAGGAGATCAGGAAAAGACCTAGTCTGAAAGAAATGGATTTTGAGACCTGCCTGAAATGCAGGGAAGGATATTGCAGTTGTGTCTCTCACCACTTTTGGTCCCAGACTGAGAAACGATGGAGTTTCAGTTTTGGATGTTTGATCAATTTTGGATCAAACGATCAGGTTATCTAAGTGTAAGGGTGCTTGTTCTTTGCTCTTATAGAGGGGAAGACGTCTGAGGGTGGAATGGAACTCATATCACCACACTGGATCTTCTGAAGTTCGTTCTGTTTAATAAATGAATACAAAAACTGATTGTGGTTGCCCACTTATTAAAAATATGTTATGTCTTGGTAGGCTTCTTTTCTGTTTAAATATCTGTTCACATACCATGCAGAGGTGAAAACATTTTTTTAAATGTTAAATTTTTGGGTCAGAAGGTAAAATCTGAGCTCTATACTTTTTAGTTGTGACGGAATAGCTCTATAAACAATATTCACATTCTAACTGGGTTCTTGGTTCTTGATTTAGCATTTTTTGTGAACCACAGTGTGTGTGTGTGTGTGTGTGTGTGTGTGTGTGTGTCCATGCTCATCTCCAGGATTATCAACTGCAGATGCAGCTGTACAAGTTCAGCATTCTGTCACACTGTGGAGCTCAGGTCTGTTATAGAAGTAGAAGCTGCCTAAAGCTCCTGGTTTTGTAAGTCCATCATGAACTGCCTTACACGTGGTCACTGCCCAAATCCAGCATGCCCAGCATGCCACACACACGCATTTGAGTTCCTTCTCTAATCTGAATGAGTGACGAAGCTTGAAGAACATTATTCTGTGCCTGTTTAGGTTCAGTAAGCCGCAGTTAAGTCCTTGTCCACTTTTCATTTGAAATAGCTAAATGTGTTTAGCTGCTGGCTGCATGATTTTATTTATAGTAGTCTACTGCATTGTTCTACAAAAAATGGAAAACTGGCTTGTTGTGAAAAGCAATTATACTGAAGAGTCAAGTTAGCTCATAGATGCGAAGGAAAGCCATTCAGTTTGTAAGTGCTCTTAAATTTCTTCTAGCATGCATCAGATATTACTGGTGCTACTATATTATGGTATATAGGATGAATATCCACGTAATAAATACACAGAGGTGAACATTTATACCACTTCATAGATTGTATCTGAAGGACTCAAAGACATGAACACTCAATGTACGTCAACACTAAATATCACATTTAAACAGAATTTAGAATAAGTTACCAACCAGTATCAATGGTGTCCAGCCATGGTCACTGAAAGCTGCAGGACATACTAGTTTATGGTCAACTGGATAAATATTGGTCAGCTGACTCAAGTGTAAATCAGATAGGAGTTAGACCTGTTGAACTGCAGCCTCCCAAGACCAGCAGTCACCAGCTCTGTGTATATTGTCTTACTGGAGTTTAGACATCTATCACTTTTCCACTTTGAGTCTTTTATATAATCTAATCTTTGGTCCATTAGAAGTACCCTGGAATATTGAACATTAGTTTTAATAAGCCCTGTGAGAAGAATAAATTGCATTTTTTGTCTATGCCCTGGCAGCTCAGAAAAACACTACTTCCCAATGCATTTGGATTGTCAGGGAGTATTACTACAAGGGGTATGAGGGTGTGACCCTGCTGTCTAGTCCTTGGGAGACCTTGGGTTTAGATGAGTCCAACTGAACCACATCCCACTATCCCTCATCCCTCAACAGGTACCTGAGTTCAAGCAAAAGAGCATGTTCTGCACCAAACTCAGACATATTCCTTCAACACACAAGCAGCAGCCTTTCTTATTATGCCAAATTTGGCTTTTGATTCCCATTTTGAGTCAAAACTGTGCAGCTTACATTGCTTTTTGAACTTCCAGAAACGTGGTGCTCTTGAAGCATACTGTGAGTTTCAAAACTGTGACTGTCTGTCATCTATATCCTCATCCGTAACCTAGTCACTCCAACCCCAGGAAATAAGTTCTGACTTTAACGTTAGAACTGGAATCCCCTCCATATAGCAAAGATCAAAGACTTTGAGTAACATCTCCTGTGTTGCAAACATTTTCTTCAGAGTAAATAAAATTCCCTTCATTTTTATATAGTTGCAGCTTCCCTATTGTTTCGTATGAACCTGCACAGAAAATCTTGGCCTAAAGTTTATAAAGGTATATTTTAAATGAACAAGTACAGTTTACAATTTATTAACTAGCTACACTGAGCACTGAGTTCAGTTATAAAATATGTTGCACATAGCTGAGAGCAAAATACTGGCACAAGTAATTGCAAAGATTTGTTAAATATTTTTGAAGACTTCAAAACTATTAAAAACTCTATAAAGTGATCACACTTCTATTGAAAGTTTTTTCTTACCTGAAAATGCAACCAATAAGACAAGAGGTATGATCCTGGAAGGTACAGCCAACCAGAAATCCATTCTGAATCACCGTTAGATTGAATTCAACAAAAACCCAGCATCAAAATGGAATCCCTTGAAAATCCTTCAAGAATGTCTGTTCCTGCAAGAACTGAGGCTTTTCTACAAAATGACCATGAAACACATTCTGCCGGGTTAGTGGAGCTCCAAGGCTCTTATATTAACTGGGTAATTTTTCATGTGTAATTTGGCAAGTGCATCCTGGGTGGGGAGGCTTTCACACCAGTTTGAAGTATGAGTGTGTTAAACTTATCTCTATTTAAGTGATTGCTAAGGATACCATTAATTCATGTTCTTTCTTTATTCCAGAAAAAACTCACGACTTTTTATTTTTCTGTAGGGGAGCAGATGCATTTTCACAAACCAATGCGTTGATCTGAAAAACTCTGGGTTAAATGTGCTCTTGTAGTGAAGAAATAAATGTATAATGAACAAACAAATCAATTTGCTTGTCCTTAGGATCAATTTACAAATCAGTGTTTGTCCTTTTCAACATTTTGATTTATCTACGAATTACTGGACCCATTGTTTTTATCGGCTGTGACCTCTCTCTGGACTTTCTCTGTTAACCTATCACTCCTCAGCTTGTTTTTTTTGCCAAACATCATCAAGTTGTGCAGAAAACTCCAGCATAACACGTCATTTACCGCATCATTATGCTTCTCCAAAGTGAAGCTGCAAGATATGAAGAACCTCTGACAACAAACTATTTTAATCATGCATGAATGAACCTTATCCCGAAAGAAACTGCGCAGTTTAACTGCAAAAGTAGGCAACTAGAAAAGAAACTAAAATGTAATTATGACATTAATTTTTTTCCAAGCATCTACAGAAGCTGGACCATAGTTAAGTGTCAAATGGAAAGCACCAACCATAACTGAAAGTTTTCACACATATTTCACCCTGGTTAAGTTAGCACAGACTACATTCACTTATGTTAGTTGTAAATATATTTTAAGAAAATGACATGATCCGAAGCTGTTTTTTACCACTTTTTCAGCTGTTGTAAATTTGTCCAGCAGCTGCAGAAACACTGGACACACTGTGATTTTCTTCTCTGCTCTTAAACATTCTTATTTGACATCAGTGAAGGAGCTGGCAGTCACCTGAGTCCTGCATCTAACTGAATTACAGCACAAGTTTTTATTAGTGATCTAAGATACAGCTCTGGAAACTGGTGCTGATTTTCAATCACTGGACAAACACAATGACAAACAGCTGAAATAATCTTGTGAGAAAGGGAAAAAAACAATCCTCTTTATCCTAGCAGTATTAGAGCATTGCACTGCTTTAAAACGGACTCAGTTCCTGAAGAAAGCAGTTTTAATGTGTCAGAAAAGACTTAAATCTATCAGTGCAATGCATTAATGCAAACAGATATGCATCCATACTGACCTTCCTATATTTTGCTAAAATTATACAATGTCATCCTTTATAAGACTTGATGGAGAAGCTCCCCAACTGGAGATCTACTTGAATAAACTGCCTTCCTCAGATGATCTAAATAGAATAGATCTGTTGGACATTCATGAAAAACCGGGTGGCCACCAGTTCCTAAACAGCACTGCCACAAAGATCCCACACAGTTACTGACATCTTCCTACAGCAACTAGCATATTGTTTTCCTTATAGGCTTGTATACAATATATTGCTCTATGACTGCTAGACCTAAACCTCTGCACTGAAAGGTTTGTGATTTTTTTTTTTTTGGTGTGTGCTGGAACTTAACTGACGTGGATTTTACCTAAGATGCAGGTTTCACGTGTTGAGCCATAGAAATGACGTTGACATCTAAACAAAGCTGTGGAAGCCAGCATACATACTGCATATAGCCTTTCAAGTCCCATTTTTGAGGAAAATATCATTTAGAAGAAATAATTTAAATATTTTTTCTTTCTACAAAAAACAGGCAGAATTTACTGCTCATTTAAGTAGGAAAGTCTGATATTTCTCAGTTATAAAATATTAGGTCGTGTATGAACATCGGCAAGGTACTGTTATGCAGTCCCAGCCATTTCACGCCATATTCATCACTGATATAATCCATATAACAGAATGTCGACCCACAGAGGAGTTGTAACAATCAAATAAGTGCAATTTTGCACTTAAATTATGTTATTATTCATCGAAATGCCGTGATGTGCAGCAAAACACACTACAAGAGATGTTACACCAAAACCGAGCTTAAAGTGAAAAGAAGTTGTTTGCGTCTGTTATCATTTTCAGTCGCTGCAAAGCGTTATTATTTCTATTTGGGCAAGTGCTCAAAAATTTTGAAATTTGGCCAGTTACACAAAGTACAAAGTGGTACAGGTTCCCAACTGCTGCTCCACCTGTACATTTAAAACTATCCACACTATTAGTCAGCTGAGATAAGGTTACTGGGCCTGTAGCTTCACCCTCAACTGTGAACAGCAACGCAAAATCATTCTCACAATTTTCTGTCTTCATGTCTTTCTTAGACCTGATGTAAATTATTAATACTCTTAATACAGTACATGCTTGAGCAACAAACTAACAATATTACATACTCAAAGGAATATTTGAGTCTGAGTGTTCAGTGCTCAGTTTTAACAGCAATGTTTGCTCATGTAATTCCCTCAGACGCTGTGTAGAAACTACAGTCTCCTTTTCCCACGTTCACCACAGTGATTTGAAACGTTTCATTGTGGTTGTGTGATCGAACAAATTCTTTTCATTTCACTCACAGCTGCTGCAGATTGAGGTTTCTGAGCTTCCTGTTTTGGAACATTTGGACAGAAGAAAGGTGGACATGGGCTGCTGGTGGGTTCCCTCAGAAGAAATGTAGCATCATAGTTTAGTGGGCATCTATACAGCTTGTCTGTGACTGACAGAAAGCAAAAGTTACCCTTTTCTCCCACTTTTTCAGTTTTACAGTACAGTTCACCAGGGTAGAGTATTACAACCCTGACATTATTGAGTGCATGCACCTCCATGCAGGTTCCCACTCTAGTGGTCGATTACCATCATAAAGTACTTTCATTCAGACAACGCCTTCAGCTGAGGTTGCGGATGGAACAGTGATATAGTTAAATGCTACTTCTTTGGGAGACCACAGTACTTTTCAACTTGTCAACAGTTAATCAAACTATTATTCTGTCAAAAAGGAATGTGGATATTTTCAAGTGAAATCTAGGGCTTTTCAATTTGATTTGATTTTTTTTATTCCACTTGAAGGATTTTGGACAAGTGCTGCAGTTGAATGCAAAGGGTTGTCTTACTTTCTACTGCATCTTTAAAAGAACATGTTCATAATAGTCAAACTGTTCCAGTGACAAGTGGAAAACAGATTAGATGATTTATCTGTTGGGAGAAAAAATTATGAATTCAGGGATTCTTTCCAGAATCAAAAGTATCTCATCACAGCAGTTTCCGAATGATCTTTGAACCAGTGTCCATGTGATGGGCAACAACCGCAGGGTAGTATGTTCGGTAGAGCTGCAGCACTGCTGTTAAACCAAAGGTAATAGGAGATCTTTAAAAAAAACACTAAACGAAATTGATTTCAGTTAGCAACTCACGGAAGAATGAATTACTTTCGGAATTTTTCATGCAAGTATACAAACAACTGGACAATTAAACATGACACCATCCTGAAGTGCAAATCTTGAATGAATTTTGCCAAATATTTTCATAATTTACCATTTTATTAATATGAAATATTGCTTAAAATCTTTACAGCATAAATCACACATTTATAGTATAATCATTACTGTTTAAAAATGTTAACATGTAAAAACTGTTTAATTTATTGTAAATTTTCAGCAATGTGCGATAAATAAATTACAGAAGTAGGATGACAAATGTCCAAATTTCTCATAAATGTTCCACCACAGCTCATCAGACAGGTTTTTATTTTTAAAATTTGAATTTAAAATTTTTAATTTATAGGAGACCTTTTACACCGGCACAAAACTGAGGAGGGATGCAGTCGCAAACATTACTTTATTGCTAGTCAGGTAGATGTTGACCATATCAGTCATATTAAAGAGCGATAGGCCTTATTTATGTTAGAGATTAACAGTGTGATTAAATTAACAGTTTTATTCTGCAGGCGGTGCCATATGTGCTAACATGGAGTAATGGGGTCACACGTGAAGCTGTTGGAGACGAGCAGAAAAAGAGGTAGGATAAAAGTATGACGTGTTTCTTAGAAAATGCGTGATGTCTCTGCAAGTCTCCGTCATCACATTTACGTCAATAAGCGCTCGTGTGGTTCAGCCTCTAACAATGGTTTTCAGGGAAAACAAGTACACATTGCTGCTTCCTTTAACATTTCTAATTATAGGAGAGGGTTAACGTCACACAACAAAAAGCACAATGTAACAAAAACCTTTCTGGATTATATATCAGAAAGTCAATCCATTAAAGAGCCATAATTTCCCTGTTTGGGGGAACGCCTGTTGTATTTACAGGGTGTGTCAACGTGCTTATAAGGGTGAGCAATCCTACATGCATTTCATATACGTACATATTCATCACAGGCATATTCAGTAAATGATAAACTATATATCTGATCTCTCTGGCTGTAATGATGATGCCATTTGTGTATTTTCTACACTCTTAAGTCAAACTTCCCACTTCGGTATTACAGGGTCGCTATTATTTTCTAGTAAATCACCCTGAAGGACCTTCTGCATAAGTCAGCTGCATATGGGATTTTTAACTGAAATAGTGTCCAAGATTACCCGATCAGTAAAAATGATAATACTTTTTTGCTAAATCATATAATTAATTATACATTTGCATGTTGTTAGTACTAACATTATTTGTTTTAAAAAAAATTCGACAGAGTATTCTGCAAAGGCGTGTTTCTTTGTAGAATTACGCCACAAGATATTTACAGAATGATTTCTGTGCTGACAGTAGATGCTTTTGTTTGTTTCCATAGTTTTTTCCCCTCTATTCCATTTGCAAGAGTTATAACTGAAGGGTCACTAGTTGAGGGAGCAGGAGAATCACTGCTAGTTAACCCTTCATTCAATCAGATCTGTTCTAATAAAAAATATTCAGGTGTATTAAATGGCGAAATTGTAAGTCACTTTGGGTAAAAGCTCGGCACCCCGGTATTCAGGCTACCGGTTTCAGAGCTCCTGATATAACAAGCGGTAAATGTCAACACCCGGATCGGCATCCAAGTACAAAAGTCCCGGCATAACGATTTCTGCGCGAGTGACGCTGAACCGCACCTGAGAAATGTTGGAAATGGGTGCGAGCGCGCATGTGGCACTAGGTGGCAGCACTGCGCCCAGCACTTGTTGTCTTTGTCACGTGCAGCTCAGATTCAAACGCAGTTTTCGTTAGTTTGGTCACTTCTGTTCAGTCAATAAGTCCCCCGGTATCAATTCATCACAGTAACAGCCCATTACAGTAGGTGCATTTTATTGTTTTTTTCTGTTTAATGTCGCTGTTATTTTTACATGCATTTGACTATTAAATTTTCATTGCTAATACTAGTAATAAGGAAAGAAACGATGTATGATACTCAGTTAAAGAAAGTAACATCCCATAGACACAAAAAAACTGTACTATTGCCTCTAACTGTTTGGTAACTAGGTAACCAAACTAGATTAGTGTTTGTTCTTTGTCGTGCGAAAAAATAGGTATTATAGTGTGTTAGGGATATTTCAGGGAAATTAATTGGGGTTTCTCAGACGAACCTGGGAGGAATCATAATTTTCCTTACAAAAAATAATGGAAATAGCTTCCTGACTGGTACTGAAGGCATTTCTGGTCACCATTTACGCTCAGATACTGGGGTATAGGTGTAATTCAAAGTACACACCGCCCCCTTGTGGGAGATGCCTGCTGGTGCCGCTGCACTTCAACCGACACCTTGTGCCCCTAAACGAGCACTTATAGTTCAGAAAAATGTTCAACATGGAAAAGAACAGAAGTGAACCGGGGCTGTGGGTCATTAGTGAAGCTGATTCACTAAATGAGCTTTTATTTATTCGTGTTCAAAACCACTTCAAAGGAGACCTGACACTTCGTACATTTAAGAAGAAAGCACTTTATCTAAAACAAACATGCATACAAAATCTGGCATCTACGAACATACTCACTGGCATGAATCATGAGACTCCAGTAAACTTCTGAATGTTTACATATTATTCAGATTTCATCTTCAATGCATTGCTTAAGTCATGCTGGCACCATGTAATGGATAATGGCACAAAATAATGAGCCTTTTCATAACTGTGGCCTTGTGGGGAAAAATGAAGATTAGGAGAAGACTGGATAAGACTTTATCGATCCCCACAAGGAAACTGGGAGTACGACACCTTAACACACAGAACCCAAGGCACAAGACAAATAATAGACATAACATTAAATAACAAAAGGAGAAATAAAATGAATAACCGATCAATAACAGTAATAAATACAGTAAAATTATTAGCAAACCCTTGTGTGCCATTACAGAGGCAGATGTCTGTTGATAAGAATCCCTAGAAGCACTTCTTAGTGTACCTAGGCTCATTAAACCAGTGGGTAAAAGAGCACATGGTGATCACTTCATTAAGAGGATGTGAGCCAATGTCAAGAATCAAGAATCATTTACTGTCAAACACCCTTATACAGCAGGTATACAAGGGAGCACAAAATGAAGATCCTTGGGTTCGTGGTGTACATAAAAGGGGGAAAGAAAATTGGAGAACCAATAATTAAAGGTAAAAATCTGTACGTATGAAAGATATTATAGTGTGTAATTTAAATACAAAAACACATGTACATAAGCATAAAGAAAACAAACAAAACATACAAATATAGACACATATTTTGCGCATCAGTATTTATGGGCACTGGTGGTGTTGATCGGCTCTGAGATTATGAAATTCAGCAACCTGACAGCCTGTCCATGATGGACTGTAGCTTCCTCCACATCCTAGCCACTGCCATGGCCTCCAGCAAATCAGGGCTCACAATTTTATATTTATTTATATCCATCCATGCATCTGTCTATCTGTTATTATTAACCTCTTATCCTGAGGAAGGTCATTATGGTCTGGAGCCTGTGTGTGTGTGTGTGTGTGTGTGTGTGTGTGTGTGTGTGTGTGTGTGTGCGTGTGCGCACTTAAAGAGTGGAGCTACTATCAGCGACTGCTTGTACATGGATGCTAAGACAAAAAAAAAATTGACTGCGGTGATAATATTGGGATGTTGTTCAGAATACAGATGATAATAAAAAAAAAGGAAATTGATAAAGACAGAGGGAGTTGAACTACAACAAGGCCACATGATAGAGATGCAGGACAACTAAGAGTACCTGGGGGTCCTCCAATCACATGGGAATCTCAAGGCAGAAACTAGGAAGACAGCAACATCCAAATACCTCTATAGAGTAAGACAGGTCCGAAAGAGCCAGCTGAATGGGGAGAACAAGATCAGAGCCGTCAACTCAGACACCCTGCCAGTCATCAGATCCCCAGCCACTATAGTACAGTCCAACATAGGAAATAGAAGCTGCAGAGATCAAGGCGCAAAAACTCTAATATACAAAATAAAAAGCTTCAGGGAACAAAACATTCCTGATAAGGAAGCCAAAAGAACTAAATGAGGAAATCCAACAGAAGGACAGATGACACTTGCAGTCTTCCTCATGTGAGGACAGACAAGTGATAGAACTATTATGCTTTTATATCACACAGACTATTGTTGGCAAATGCATCACCTGTGGTATAGATGTGAAGAGTTTAAGATGGAAAAAAATTGTTAATTGGACTTTAAAAAGATAAACCAATAAATAAAAAAACACACCAAGCATCATTTACATCTCAGGTAAACTGTCATATTTATTATTTGTTTAATCACAACAATACAATCATTCTTGTATAAATAAAACAATCACGCCACAGCCTGCTCAGACAGCCACATGAAGCTGTTAAATATTTGTTAATTTCTTCTACACTGAGATTCCACGTTCGCAGTACACGGGCAGTCGTGGTGACGTCACAGCAGCATGTGCGCCTTCACTCGGTGGCTGCAGGTTTCGCAGAGCCTCAGAGCATCACATTGACACAGTGCAAGTAGAACGACGATATCAATAACAACCGACACTTTTATCAACAGAACTTAACATTTCATGCATTTCATGGTATCCCGTTTGTCAAAACTCAACAGTTTTATCCAATTCTGTTTTACGGTGAATTAATCCTACTATTTCAGTCAGGATTCGACTTACGACCTAGGCGATTTTCGACTCTCCGATGTATATATAAAATGTATTTCTAGTCCAGATGGTCTGTCGTGAAACCGACGGCATCATCGAGCACCGACAGCGCAGCGCTACGCGACCAGTAAGCAATTTCCATACAGTATTCAGTTTTAACCCAAACCTGTTTTTTACTGCCATCTGCCGGACGTACAGCACAATACACCAACTATACGCTGACACTCGACTTACGCCAAATCCGATTTACGACCTTGTCATCGGAACGGAACCCCGTCGTAAATGGGATTCTACCTGTATTCTTTAATGGGTTGAATCAGGATTAGGGTTTTAAACCCTTGTTCATCCAGTTTTTTTTTTTGCTGGGATGAACAGGTTCAGTAACAATCTTCAGCAAGCAGTGACAGCAGGCATGTTTCCCCAATATGTAACACTGCAGCTCCCAGCACCACAGAGGCTGGTAACACAGAGCAAGATGAACACTGTGAATGAGGAACTAAATATCTCTGCATGACAGCATGACACCAGTTTAAACTAAATTAAAACAAAAACTGAGGGTTAATGAGTGACTGACGTGTCATCAATGGCGATAATGACCATGAGGTGCATCAAGAGAGCAGACTTTAAAGGGTTGTGACGTCATTTCTGATGATCACGAGGTCATCAACCAAATTTTGAAATGCCTTGTGTGTTACTCAGATGCACTAAAGAAACCAAAAAAGATCAGGTTACGCATATTAAATGTAAACACCGAATTAGTGGATATATATCATGTACTGTCAATTTCCGAAGTAGTCAGCAGGATTGCAGGTATGTAAAAGACTTCTTTGTTTTCAAGTGTCAAAGTACTAAATATATGGCAAAAAATTTACTCTATTTTGATTTATAATTTTTAGTTGGTATTCATACAGTATTTTGGATATAGTACTTATAGCTAGTTATATTTGGAATTACATTTTATCCCTTTATTTGTTTAATTCGTAAAATCTAAGCCTGAACTTGATATCCAGTTATAACTTTAATGTTTGGTATAAGTAATATGTTTACATTTTAAATACATAGTCTGTATTTCTGAATTTAGGGATTAAAAACTGTCACATTTGACAAAACGAGTTTCTTACAGTATCAAGCCTTGTGTTTGGGACAAATCTGAGAGAGATCAGTTTGGTGTATTTTCCGTTTAGTTATATAAAGTATTTTGCAATATTCATGACATCATACATTCCAAGTGTTTAATTTAATTCCTGTTCTCAGGACTTTAAACTGCAGTACATTTGCTAATTATTTGTAGGCTTCTCTGATAAGCCATGTCATATTAAAACATGCTTACTGTAGAACTTCCATTGCAACCAGTTAAAACTACAAACATGAACGTGTATGTTCCAAAATGTGTAACTCAATCGTTTGTAACAGGAGGAGCCAGGGTAACTAAATCCGGGCTGATATTATCTGAAACGCAAAGTCCAAAAACAATTTTTTGAGTAGTGAATTTAAACTGCCCTTTGTTTTTTGTGTGTGTCTTACATTGCTCTGGCACATAAATGTGTGAATGACTGTAGGGAGTTCACTGTAATGAATCAAAAAGTCAACTAAATACTAGTTAATAATCTTATGTCACTTGGGAGAAAAGTGTCTGGTAAATTAATGTGTGCAGATAGAATGTAAGTGTGGTTCTAGAAAGTCAAAACAAAATTTTAACATGTAGAAACTATATCACTCATATCAGAAAATGAGTTATGATCTGCAACTAATAAAGTGTTAATGTACATAACTCAGAACCCACAGTTCAGCTATGAACTGTGCCCAGTTGAAAGTAGACTGATGGCATCATGAGCTGCAATAGCAAGCAGCTGAAAATTAAATTTCGCTACTAAATGTATATAGAACTGAAGTTAAAAAAAAATAAGAACTGCATCTATTAATGATGACAACATGACAGTACTGACACAAGAAATGACCATTTTTGACCCTGGGAACTGACAATCGGATCATAGTTCAGGTCCACATTCCCTTATCCAAATGCTTTTGGGCCAAATCAGTTTCAGAATTCTGAATTTTTCAGATTTCAGAAAGGTATGAAGGTGCCCATACTGTTTATCATGTAAAACTCCAAGCACCCCATAATAAATCACGTTAGTATTTCTCCATTGAAACATATGAAGGTTCACACTCACCTTCAATGTTCAGTTCTTCATGGTATTTTCTAGTTTGTTTCATGGCCAAAAAACATTAACACTTTGTTGTTGAATCCACTCAATCAACACTTGTTCAATGTCTTCATTTTTGCCCTATGCAAGGTTTTCCTATTTTTGGTCATCACTGTCACTGTAGAACTTCAAAACTTGTCCTTCTCATTTTTTAAGTCACATATGGTGATATCTCTCATACCTTATTCTTCAGTAAGATGTCTCACAGACACACTGAAGCTAGGAGTATCTGTAACTTTGACATTTTCACAGTCAAGTGTATGCTGTGCCAGGTCAAGTTTCACCACTAAATGAGCTTTGGCACCAAAATTACAAAAAAATTTTAGTTTTGAAAGCTTTTCAGCTTTCACAGTTGTGGACAGGGGATTATGGAACTGTATCTGATATTTAAAAAATGCTCTCCAGACTAGTAAGACTGCATTTGCAGATATCATAAAAACAACTATAAATAGTCATTCAGGAATTTCCAGAGTTCCAGTTACAGTAAAAATACAGCCCGGAATGAGTGTGAACTTAACATTCCAAATCTTATCATAATTATGACCAATTAAAGTAACATCTGAATAAGACTTTCATTTTTGATTATAAAATGCCACTTTCAAGGATTAAATGTTTAAATGACTTTCAGCTAGACTACAAACAGATTAGAAATAAAAGTGCTTAGTTATTAGTGCTTTGTTATTAAATTACAGTAGTGCAGCTTTGAGTAAAAAATATATGAAACATGTTTCTTAGCAGCCAAGTCAGCTTGATCAGCTAAGTCAGGCAAAAAGATTGTTTACTGTTTGACCAAAAAAAAAAAAAAAAGAAACTTGCATGTTTAGTGACTTGTGTGTACGTGCCTAATTTTAATCTCAATTTTACTTTCAGTGTTACAACTGATACCAGTGAAACAGAATTTGATCAAACCTCTTTTTATATTACATTGTGTCTTAAATACCTTCACAACCCATAGAAAATTACCAGTACATTTTGATATGACCTCAGACTCTGGTGAGGGCTCTTCTTGCGCAAAGTTGGATCTATAGGTCAGCTGGTGCTACCTGGGGCTCATCCACAGGGGTGGCAGGTTCTGCTGCGGCTTCCCTTTCAGGGCTGGAGACAACTACCTGAATACAAGATAAGAACAAGAGAGGCAGGAAAAAGAGGAGAAGCAAGTCAGTTGCAAAAACAAATATTACAGCTAAAACTTAGAATGTTTCCACCGTCGAAGCTACAAAACTGAAGTCAGTCTGATGCTGAGAGAAGGGCCACAGTGAGGGACACCAAAGAAGGGAGATGACAATGAAACATAAACCCATGGAACAAATGGACTATGAAGGGCCTATGAATCTGTCATTTTAGGGGAAATCCACACTGATTCCCTAAAATGCTTTTCCACTGTGGTGGGCTGCACCTGAGGTTGCTGTATGGGGGTCTCTGCAGGGGCCTCGACAGAGGCCTCCGGACAAGCCATGGTGGGCTGCGATTGGGCTCTGGAGACTACCAGGCTGCCAACAACAAGCTAACCACAAGAACAACATCAAAACAGGGGAGAGAGAGAGAAGATGTCGGCTTAAGGATCAGCCCAAAGTGTACCAGCCTCTCCGCTGAAGGTGTTTCATTAAACATAATCATGCAGGTGTATTTTAAATTGCAGAATTAAACAGAGGAATCAATTCCATGTCAGTCAGTAAAATGACCTCATACTATTTCTGCAACTAAGCAGGGCAGCTGACAAGACCTCATCCGTTACAAACACAAAACACAGCATCCAAACTGATGCATTTCATTCAAAACAAAACAATTCCTTTTGCAGAAATTTTCCTGAATGAATTAAAAAATGTTCAGTCTTGTGGGTCCTTACTGAAAGGTATTTGAAATGCGACACCTGGAAAATATATGACAAATTAATAAAAAAGGCAAATCAGCAAAAGGCACAGAACACCAGGCTGCTACATCGAGGACTACATGTGTAGGCGTCCGGCGAGCAGATCCGGAACTGACCGGAATGCCGCCACTGGCCAGGGCGTTGAGTCCAAACAGCAGTGCTGTGATGCAGATCAGCAGCTCGAGCACCAGGAACAGGACCAGAGTTCCCACAACCCCGTCGATCAGGAGCTGCAAGGTCAACGAAACTCATGAGTTATGCAACAGGCAAAAAGTGAGCGCAGACTGTAAAGATTACTATATTACTATAAACCAAGGTGAATTAATGATGGGTGTGTACAGTTATTAACCTGTTTACATTGCAGGGTGTTTTTATTAGATTAATACTATGGTACAACAGCAGGAGCACCATTCAAACCACTGTAGTGATGAGTAGTGATGAAACTAAATCTTAACATGTATGTTTTACAGCAGGCTTTTTACAAAAATATACTCAGCGTTCAGTCCTCCTTTCTAATCAGGGCCATTTATTTTTAGCTCTTTTGGGTTTACTATAAAAAAAACTTCTAAACTGACATTGCTAACATGCGTAGCTTTTTAAACTATTGCTTAGATGGTAGTTTTAGCCAAAGCCAGATTTGGAAGAGAAAGTGAGATGTTCGCAACTCAGGCATCCCTTCAGGCCAAGTCCGTAACTAGTGTTTTCATTTCAAATATTTTCACCCAAAAGGTAGCTGGTGTTCTTCTTTCACGATGAAGCAACACAGTGACCACAAGCTGCCAAGGCACCAGCCATCACTCACCACGGAGGAGTTCTCAAGCCGGCGGCAGTGCTCACAGTGGTACGCGTCCTGCCGGTAAGGCAGGTGTTTGGACAGGAGCCCCAGCGCTGCCGTGGCGAAGGCAGCACTCACCAGGTGCAGGACCAAAGTGGACTTCACCTGTGGGGGTATACATGCCCCACAGTGACAAACAACATAATAATCACACACACGCACTTAACACTCAACAATCCATTTATCAGCTGTGAGATACAGATCCCACTGGAGTGAATGACAGAGAATCAAGTAGTTCTGTTCTGATCCCCCTTTCTGTGTGACACCCTCGTTGTTCCTTAAAGAGTCTGACGATGAATGTCCATGGATCAATTCTCTGCTCCCTCTTTTGAAAAGGAGCAGGCAAGTGACACACACTTCCTAGCAGAGCGCTGGAACAAGCTTCCTAACAGCGGCACACAGCGGAACTGTGGTAATCTGAGTCATCCTAAAATATCATAATGGAAATTTCATGAAAGGATTGCAGTTATGACATAGTCAAACAAGGCTGGATAAAGCAGATATTTGTGGATAAACAGGCACCAACATTAGTCCAGGAGGAGTGAGCAGCCACTGGTACTTGGAGCTGTGGCAATTTATTTTTTCTTGTTTTCTGTAGTTAGGAGTATTTTTGTTTTCTTCTCAGTTACCAGTTCCTTTACTCTATAGTGAACTGTAAATGCTGCTTTTTATCATTCCTTTGAATTTTATTGACTACCTTTTGTGATGCCAGTGAGAAGAGTGCCTGGCACAAACCTGGTGGAATAGGCCAGTATTAAGAAAACTCACCCAGAAGACCGAGGGGCTCCTCCCAGCATGCACAAAGGCTGCTCCAGAAAGGATGAGCTACAGGGAAAAGAGCACAGCTCACTGACAGACCTGCAGCGGCCAATTCTAAAACTCACACCCTTCTGACACAGTAGGGACAGTGCAATACCATCCACTGCATCAGATGGACAACTATTGTAGAGGAACAAATAGTTTAAACTAAACACAGTGTAAATACTTGTACAGAGCATCAAACTCTATTTTAGGTTTAAAGTAACAAGAACTTGAGTTTAGAGTGAACTCCTGAATGAGATGCCTGTCCAAACACACTGTGGGAAATTCAGAGTGACCAATGAACCTGGAGGAAACCCACACAGACACCCAGAGAACATGCAGGCACCACACAGAATGAGTTGGATTCAAACCCATACCCAAACAGCCCAGATTCTGTGAGAGAGCGGCACTACTTGGCATTTATGTAATATGTTTAAACCAAGGAAATGCCAACACAACACAGATCTAAAAAGATTCTCACTCCTAGCATTGTGTTTTAATATTTAAACATGCATCGGTGATACAGGTACTCCAGTGTTTCACTTACCTGACCAAAAACCACACACAGAACTTTAATGTCGCCAATGAAGTGTATTTCCTGCTGAAGCAGCGTCGCGCTCAAGCACAAAATCAGCACTGCAATGATGATCTGGATGCCCTACGAGCGAGAGGTCAGAGACGATCAAAAAAAGTATTCATTTTTCCCTCCCAACAGGCACTGCAGTGGTTAAGGATGTGGACTTGAAACCTGAATGTTTCTGGTATAGTACCCATTTGAGACTCACTCACCCTACAGTGCTCTCTAAATGATTTTGCTTTGTATACATGTCAAGATTTAGGTGCAACAAATTAGTAATAATTTGCAATTCAATGTGTTCTACACTCAGTTGAAAAGAGTCCATGAGGAAGGGGCCAACTGATGGCCCTAGCGCCTCACCTCTGCAACCTCTGTCCTTTTTCAATTGCCACAATTTGGGAAAGCTAAGTGCACAGGGGGGAGGAGAGACTCAGGAAGCTGACTCGGTTGACAAGTTTCAGATGCGGTGCTGGACTGGGGTTTTGAGAAGAACACAGGCAGCCCTGTTGTTACCGGTTAGGATCACATCAAACTAAATTTTGGACTGCAAACACAAATGATGAAGCTGAGGTTAGAGCACTTTGGAGATATCACAAGAAGGTCAGATTCTCTCAAAAAGATGGCAATGGTTGGGAAAGTTAAGGAAAATGAAGCGGATGAGGCGCAAGCAGAGAGAAGGACTCGGTCTCAGTGACAATGGTCACACACCTTTCAGCATTAAACACTGAAGTTTTCTGGAGATATTTATTGGTCACCAAGAGATAACCTTCACTTGATGACACAAAATCAACAACTCTGCACAATCATAATAACCATCCCAGACATACAGGCTGCAAAGGGGCAGTACACAGTGGTTAAGGAAACAGACTTCTTGGAACTTTTAGGTTCCTGGATAAAGCCTGACAAAGGGACCTGGTGAAATATCGGAACTGCAGAAATGTGAAATCTGGGACTACATAAACCGGTAAAATTCTTGCTTTAAACTGTGCTAAGCAACAAAAGAGCTCTATTCATTTTAGTCTTTGATAAAAATTGCTATTTACAAAGGAACTTTAGGATGTGTGCCTTGCTCAAGATCTCAGTAAAGGGGCTCTTCATGGTTTTTAACCAACAATTACATTATTTAAACATAACCTGCAGGACAGAACAGCACAATGGCATCTTTAATGGCATTTTTACTTAAGTTTGGAGGATGCAGACAATAATGTTAAGGTGCAATGTATCTTTGTGAAGAAAACACAAATAAGCAAAGACACAGTGTCAAGGATGGGGCTTGAGGCAGAACTTACTCCAAGAGTTTTGGGCTCAGCCCTTTGGAAAGCCTGCACTTGGGCAGCACTGAGACCGCGGGTGGTGGACGTGGCGACCTGGGACTCGATGCCCATTTTGCCACTTCAGCTGTAGGCACCTCTGGTGATGGGCAGGGAATGGAGCTGTGGTCACAACAGACACTGTGGAGCTCTGACCTTAGGAGAGGACACACAAGGTTATATTGAAGAAAAGGTGGAAGGGGGGGGGGGGGCAAAGGGAAAATGTGTAAAAAAAAAAAAAAACCCCAAGAAATATCAATAATAACATGTTTTTGGTCATACTGGGGGCACTGATGCACTGCTTGCCTAATATGTACTATGTTCTTAGACTATGACACTGGGAAAATGGACACCACAAATACGTTAAATTATATATATGGAGCAGGGAATGTTTTATGTGTGAGCTACTGTGTGTCTCTCTTGAAAATGTTTAAGGGGGTGAAAAAAGTTCTCCTGTACGTAGCCAAACACAGGGATGGGCGAACGAATGCGTTATCATCATGCGGCATTAAGGACGTTTTGCGAGGGGCTGTGCTGATGCACACAAACGCTGCGCCATGTCCACCACAACCGCAGACCACCGCGTTCAGCTGTCCCCCGAAGACACGGACGCGTCCTCACACTGTATACACCGCGGACCCCGGAGCGCGTCCCCGCCGGAGCGACTCTGGGACAGGAGGCGCGGCTCCTCCGTTACACACTGCGACACGCGGGACACGACGAGCCCCTTTTCTCGTACTCACCTCGCCACTGGACTACAGGCTCCGCGCTTCCTTTTTTCTTATCCTCCTGTTTTTCTTTAGTTCTTTCTTTAACGGAATGGTGGACAGACCAGCCGCTGTCCGCACTGCGCTCCAAGGGAAGCTGACGTGAGGCGAGCCGAAGGGGGGCGCTGTGCGGCGCGAGGAGCTGTTTAGTGCCGCAGTGGCGCAGACGGACACACGCACTGCAGCGCCCGCTTTCGAATCCTAACGAATTGCATCATCTGCATTTTATTCGCTGTTTACTGTGCAATATCTGTATATACCAGACCTTCCGCGCCAAGAAGTGCAGTGCCAAGCAGTACCGAAAACTCCTTTTAAACACCACTTCACGAGAGGATCATGGGATCTCCGGCACGGGACAGGCGAGGTTGGGCGTGGTCACCTGGGCGCTGAAGCTTAGTGGGTTGGTTACCATCTCACTACTGTTTTGAGCGAGTATCAGTGGCGCTTTTTCTGTATTGTTTCCTAACCAAACTGGTATGTTGTATTTATTCACACGTTACTGACAGTTTATAGCGTGGGGTTCAAATTTAGCGTGACTGAGTAAAGGCTCATGCGGGCCTGGTACTTGGTTCATCTCGGCCAGCACCTGACAGCTCCCCTGCAGAGATGTGCAACTCTAAGCGCGCCTGAGTGGTATGTGGGAGGTCCGCTTGTGGATGTTTTCCAAAACACTCCCCTTCCGCTGCATCTCTTTTTGTTACAGTATAAATATTCTTATAAAACCTCGCAGCAACCTCTCCATCTACGTCATATTTGTACCGATGTCATCGTGCTGGCTCCGGGGGGCAGTAGATTACCCCCCTTGGCGAGTCTCCCTCACCTAACTAAAGAAAAAGGAATAACGCATCTCGCTGTCTCACTGGGGCTGGTGAGAATATTTAACAGATTTTGTGTATAAAAGACAGTATTCGTGTTCCATTGAATAGATGTGGATTGCAACTAGTGGGTTTATGCATTATAACGTTTTAGAAGCATTAATGCATGATGATTGTTTGGAATGAGAAGAATATTGGAATATTTTGCATTTTCGGTTTTTAGATTGTGATTTTATTTTTTGAATGATACTGGGATTTGTATTAGTTTCTTTTTAATCCTAGGCACTATAACTGACTACGGAATATTGCAAGGTCAGGCTTTGGGTTTTCTTTATATGATACTGCTAGAAAGAATGAAAAGCACAAAATTAATTTTCTGTGCTTTGCTTAACACATAGATCTATTTATCAATAAAATCAAAACATACTGTGACCAAAGTTATTTCGGGAAAATACTGTAAATTATTTCACTTAAAGGAAAGAACGCATATCCAAGAAAAAAAAAAAAAATCAAAAGCGGCATTATGGAGAAAATCAGACTGATCTTTTGTTTACTACCATTTTAAATACACAACAAAATGCATGGTGCCAGCAGATAAATATTTTTTAATTGAAAATAGAAATTTAAAAAAAATCTTACTGTTCAAGGCATAAAAATGAATAAACCATTTACTTATAGATTGAACTATTATGTCTTATTTGCAGAAATAAATCATACTACAGTAAGGACTGCAATAAGAAAGCATGGTTTCATTATTTTATTGCTCAAGCCCTTTTGATTACATTTAGGGTTAGGATTAGCCCCTCCTTAGCCTAAATCATGCTTTGCGAGGCAGAATGCAGCCTCAGATTACACTATTCGGGTGACTCATACAGTGAATCAAATTATGCGCTGCCACTGAAGTCTTTAGTTCAAAGCCCTCTTGACAGTGGAACAACTCCACTGTCCGTTTGTATAGCTTACGACCCATTATTTTACTCTGACCCACTCAAGTTGCCTATGCTGCATTTGTTTTATTGAGCCTCTGAAATATTCTGTGTTTCTGACCTATTCACATAAAGTTTTGCATTATTATACACAGTAATATCAATATGTAAGTAAGAGGTACATATATATCATACCATTTGGATGTTTGCTGGACAGCTCAGCAGAGTGCATTACCTGAGTTTTATGTGAAGGTTTTGAGCTGTTCCTTGAGGAAAGACTTGGTTGACAAGTCTGCTGATGTAGGGTACAGAAAAAAAACCATTTCCAATACTGACCATCACAACACAATTACAAAACTGCAAGTGTTTTAACCACAGAGACAAATTAGATGCAAAAGCACTTCATGAAGCTATTTATGGAAATAAAATGTGACAAACAGACAATGGAGAGCAGTTGCCATGCCATGATGTGCAACTTAAATGCATTATATCCTGTACTGTACACTCTTCTGCTTTTCAGTGTTGAAATAAAGTCACGGAAGTGCTTTATGAGGGCAAAACTACAATGTTTTCTTCTTTTCGTTTCTTTACTCTAATGAGAGCGCAGTGAAATCTTGAATAAAGGGGGTTGTTGTACATCTGGATGCATATACAGTGAGTCACCTGCTTACAAACTTAACTGGTACTGAGAGTTGGTTTGTTACTCAAAAAGTAACAGCAGCTACAGGGAAAATGGTGATATTGGAGTAAGTAA
This sequence comes from Arapaima gigas, assembly GCA_900497675.1. Classification (NCBI taxonomy): domain Eukaryota; kingdom Metazoa; phylum Chordata; class Actinopteri; order Osteoglossiformes; family Osteoglossidae; genus Arapaima; species Arapaima gigas. The sequence continues at coordinate 510,414 of UFQX01000134.1, forward strand.
CTGTACTATCATGTGAAAAATAAACAGTTTCTCCTTCTCGTGAGTCAAGAGCTTCTCCACAAGTCTATGCATTTGGAATCCCCTGGCACATTGTCATTTGTGACACTTTTGAGAAAACACAATATACAACCCAACTCTCCTTGGTTGAATGTGCTCATTTGCAGCTTTTTCTGTACCCACACATGAAATTCACCAATACTGAATAAAAGTATAATAAGAAATAAGAGCGTAATTATAAGAAATTAGAAACGTTTTACATTTGTTATTTACCTCGAAGCGCAGACAACAACACATCACCACAAAGCCAGAGGTTTTACACAGAGCTGCAGGATGACAGAGAAGCGGAGCTTCACTGAGGGCTCAGAACCGGTAGATGTAGAAACCACAGGATCATTTATAGCTTGTTCACCTTCTCTTTGGTTCTTTTACACTCTTTTGGAAAACTTAAGTGGTCCTTACAGTTGGTGATCACTATTTGTCCACATGTCAGGTGACACTTTGGAGGACAGTTTGAATTAGTATGCTACTCACCCTCTTTAGAAAAAAATAAATATTTACTTCTCAGAAAAAGTATCAGCCAAAAGTTTGTTACTCAAAATTTCATAAGTTGGGAACACACTGTTGACTTGCCTTTACACTCTTCTGAAAACTTAAGACAGCGCTTACTGATATTGGTGCACTAGGTGACACAAAATTAGAATAAAATTAGAATAGGTATGCTGGCCATTTTCGAAAAAATTTATACTAAAAGTCTGCATTCATGAAATTTCAGAAGTCCAGGTCCTACTGTGTCGTATAGTCAGTGATTTTAAAAGTAGATTCCCCCCACCCCGATAAGTTTGAAAGTAGCAGCTTGATGACTTTAGTATTAAACTTCTTTCATTCATTAAACTTGTCTCGCCAAGTATTTTATTAAAATTGCTTAAAATAAATAATAAAAACTGATTTTAACCCCACAAATACAAAACAGACATCTGCTATTGCAGTTAAGGTAAGGTCCCTTCAAGAGTTAAAATAATGGGTTCCTGTTGGAACTTCACCTGCAGTTTTAGGTTCATGGTCAACCCTTGCTTGTATTAAAAGTCTTGTACCATTCAGGCTGCAACAACATGAAAAAAAACATTAATTTGACGGATCCCGTTTGCAAGGTTCTTGTCTATCATATGGAATACAGAATGTGCTACCAAATCAAACCATAAATTGCATTTAACAGAAGTGACTAAGTTTTCATCAGTACATCAACAGTAGCGACTGAAATTTTGCAACTACAAACATGAATTCAAAATAAGACGTGTACCATGGGAATTGCTTAAGACAAAATGGCTGAAAACATTCTAACATTTTTTAAAGAATAAGTTACATCATATTCACACTGCATTACCCATTACCATTCTCCACTTCACAATATAGTAGCTCATGTTACAAAAGTTCCAAATTATTTCATTGTATGTTCTCCAATTCATAATCTGAAAGTCTGTATTTTCTTCATTTGTTTTCTAAAAAAAAAAAAAAAAAAAAAAAAAAAAAAAACATGTTGTGGAGCAACATATCATCCTTATTTCTGCCTCTAATTAACTGTTAGTAAAACACATCCAAACTGCATGAGGGTGTAAAACCACCATAATTCATAATTCTGTTCCACAGTGTTTTCACCTCCCGACAGGAGAGAGGCACAAGATGTGCATTTATTCACTTAATAAATGCTTTTTACTAGACAATGACATGTAATTATTATTTAGATACCATTACTTACTGGTCACTTACAGTGCTAGATAGACTAAAATTGATATGGTCATTCACCCTTTTAGGCATCAGAGCAATGTAATGCACATTTAGCGCCACCAATCCAGCTGACACATCTTTGCACTGTGGGAGGAAACCAGTGTTTGTTTCCACTGGTACTCTAAGTATATGGAATCTACAGTAATTGCTACAAAAGCTGAAGCATAGGCATATAGCCACACAGTATAGCAGATCAGTGAAATCACACTGTATTGTTGTATTGTGTTATGTTAATTGTTTCAATAGTTACATTTTAGTTATGTCCATTTTAAACATAAATGGCAAAAGTTGCCACTCTTGGGACTCAGGAATGCATTAAAAACCTTTTACCGTTGAAACTAAGAGTAATGATATCGTAAATATGAGACTTCCTGTTAAGACAGGTTTCTTTTTTAGGAATGCATTACCTTTGTAAGACTGTATATTACAAAGGATATTCTGATTAATGCACTGCTCAAGGGTTCAACAGTAGGCCAACCATCAGGTTATATAACTTATCACTTTCCCCTACCTATCACTGCAGATTATTCAACAGCAAAGTGTCAGTGCGTCATCATACTAGTATTTCCAGTTTGTTTTGTGGACTATTGATAACAGCAACATTTGTACTTTTGCCTGTTAAAACTGCTTTTATTAAAGTATATTTAACAGTCAGATACAGATTGTATAAAAATAAAATTCTTATAAAATGTGGTTAGAGAAAGTGTATTGATGAGGACAAAAAAAAAAGTACCTTTTTTCAGAAATTTTGGTCCTATACAACCATTTTTCTGTTTGTACCATCACCCAGCTATGGACTACATTAAACCAAACATACCCATGCATTCTACACATTGGTGGGCTGAGCACCACATAGTAGCATTCCATCTATACCACCTTGCAGAAAACATGAATTTGGCAGTCTTGCAGAATGTACACTGGATTTGTAAAGATTCATGGCTCATTAGCAACAATGCATATGAAAAAAAATCCAAATCAATGAGAAATAAACAATATTAAATAGTGATGACAGCTTGTTCTTGTGGCATTACATTAGAGAAGTTTTCATCTGATAAATAATCAAAGAACACTAAGAATAACTTGTGATATTGAATAAAAAATACTTAGAATTAAAATTAAAAATCTCACATGTAATGGAAAAATTTTCCTCTTGTGATTTAACAGTGCAAAAGGAATTAAAAAAGCTATGTTGTTTCAGTTTTTTTTTTTTGCTGCCTTTGACCTTAATGGAAGCCTTAAGCGTTGGCATCTTCACTCCTTTGTTCATGAAAAGGGAGGAGCTCAGTGATACCAAACTTAAAACCGAAACAAACGTTTAACACCTCCCAGCAAAGTCAGAAATACAGCAGTCCTGCTAGCTGATATTCCCTGTGTGCCAACCAGGGTGGTCTGCTTCTCACCAACAGGCCCACAATGTCTCTCCCACCTAGTGAGTTTATTCAGTGGTTCCACAGGGTGGGTGGGCACATCTGGGCTATATGGGGGTATTTGGCAGGTGACCATTGGAGCCCCTTGGTGTGCTGTTACTCCCTGCCAGGCTCTTATCCTGTACCTGATTACTGGGTTTCATCACACTGACAGTGGGCTGACTGAGGGGGTCCCGCTCCTGGCTGCCATGCACATCCGAGTCCTGCCCAGGACAAACCTGGGGCCCTGCCCTGCGGTAACAATGTGGGCGCAGAGTGTAGAGAGCCCCCATGAGCAGCACACACAGTGACATCACTAACATGACTGTAACTGCCACCAGCTCCCTGTAGTAAGTCCTACTGTTTGCCAGTGACTGCAGTTCTCCATCGTGGGAATCTGCCTGCGTCAGCCTGGGCTGCCTAAAGGAAGACAGGTTCTTGCTATCCTGCCTACTGTGCTCATCTAGGACAGTTGTGGTAACTCGTAGTACTTCTTCATTGGTGGCGAGTTCTGGTTCTGTGTCCCCACTCCCAGCTATTTTTACTGTAGTCTTCACCACTTCAGGCTGGATCCCTTGGCTAGTCAAAGCCACTGTGGTCAATGCTGTTTGCATAGTGGTTGCCTGGCTTTTTTTGTGCAAGGGGACAACAGCTTGAGGGGTTGTGCTGGTCCGCTGTGTTACAGAGTAGACAGCCAAAGTCTGCTGGTAACCATTTTCCACAGAGACACAGATATAGTGTCCTAGTGTGAGCGGTGTGGCCAGGAAGTACAGGCTGCCATCGTCCTGCAGAAGGTAGAGGTCTGGGGAAAGGCGACTGTTGGGCCGTTCCCAGTGCCGGACAGCAAGATGGGAGGCCTCCGGACACTGTAGTTTCACAACCTCGTTCAGCAACACGTACACATGTTCACCTGGAGGACAGGAAACTGCAGGAAATGAGGAGTCAGCAGCCCTACTGTGGGGTCCATTCAGTGCATGCAGGAGGACTACAGCAATATTCACTCAACACAACTTAATCACACAGATGAAGTATCTAGTGTTTGCTCTTTGCTCTGGACACTTTAAAGGAGTATGAGAAAACTGTTAAAGAATTCATAACATAAGAGAAGGGAAATCTATATAATGGTCACCAAAATAAAGTTTTTTTGCAGAAACTCCTATACCCCATTACTTGAGCATAACTGGTTCCTAGAAATGGCTAAAATACCGTAAACTCAAATACAGGACAGTTATTTCCATTATTTCCTATGTGGAAGTTTCTCCAAAATATCCCACTGTAAAATTCCTATTTCAAAGTGATAAAAAAAACACTTTCAACACTGATTACCGAAACAACAAAAAAGTTTCCAGTAATTAATACGCATTTGTCCGTATAAGGATTTCTTTATTTTGTATTCTAAATTGTGTTTCTTTCCTTACTAGTAGTAGCTGCAAAATGAAGTTTGCTGAAATTAAAAATGAAAAAATTACAGCCATATAAAATAGAAGAGCAAACAAAATCCTCAAAGTGCAAACTGCATTTGAATATAAGCCACAGGCATGAGAATGGCATGAGTACAAGTGCAAAGCACCTGCAGTTTCAAATATTTCTCTGACGTGGTTCTGCTTCACTGGAACAGAACTCATTATCCTGAGAATATTTGACTCCAATGCCATGTCCAGTATTAATATAGACCACTCATTATATTAAGAACTCAAGAAACCAGAAGCTCAAATACCAGGGTATAGGTGTATTTGATTTTTATTACAGCATTATCAGTTTGAATGGTGGGGCAGCTTGAGGGTCACATTACACACCTGCAGGGGGTCTTTGCTGATTTGACCTAGATTTTGGGGTTAGAGCAGGAACTCGGCAGAAGTCCTTTGCATTACCCCTCTCCACATCCTGGACTCTACGATACACAGAAACAGAAGACAACCAGAATTATGGTTTGGATTTAACCGATACAATTCACAGTTTGCATTAATACCAATGATTGATTGCATTTCAGTCTTTATTACTGTTATGTAACTTTCCAGTCACAGGTTGTGATCTGAAATTACTTCATTATGCTCCAAGGTTGTTGCCCTAGTGGGTACTCACATATTGTGAGAGCCATTTGACACGTGGATACAAGCCCGGCTGGAGTGATCCCAGCCACAGAAGGGGTCACGAGCCAGCACACACTCGGCACAGCTCCAGTAAAACGAGCAGTTGAATACAGGTACCTGGGCAACTCCCTCAGAGGATCCCACAAACACCACACCCTGACCAAGGAAAAAGCAGAAGCAAATGTCTGTGCATGCACTCCCAATGCCAATCAGATCTTATTGACATAAAATTCTAACAATTTTAATAAGCAGTTAGGATGTCTTTTAGTATTCATTTCTATTTAGCTCTAACTTTTGTCCAGGGTTTCTTAGAAGAGACACTATAAGATGGATGAAAAAAAAAAAAAAATGGCACCATGTCAAGTGGCTGCCTGGTTTAGCATCTCTGTACATTCATAATGATTGTGTGTCATTTAAATGTTTTTTTAAAAATATTTTCTAGTGTTTTCATTCTTTTCTAATGAATTTTTCTTGTGTCCGTTTTTGTTATAATTTTGCAGACAGCAGACACCTGAAGTTGCATTAGAATTGCATTTTAAGGAAGAGGACCCTAAGCCAGATTGATTGAAGTTGTCCAGTTTTCTTCCAGGTCCACTTGAATTTCTTAAGGCTCCTACAGTTCCTGTACAATGCAGCAGTCTAATATGATCTACTAAATGCAGCAATGTAACCTCTTCATCATGAGGTGAGCCATTCATAAATGAGGGAACGTAGGAACAGATAGTATGGAATAGAATAAAAAAAATATAGATACCTTAGTGACAGAGAGGACAACATTCTTAACTGGCTGTGGGTTTCTGAAAACCTGGACCTCCTCAACAATGTGAGGACCCTTATCTGACAGCACAACTTTATGAAGAAATCCAGATTCTGTGGAAAAAGAGTTAAAGAAAAACCTGAATAATCTGGTGCTCTGCTTATAACTAGCAGCTATAACACAAGATTGTAGGCAGCTAAAACTCATCTAATATGTACACCATTATATGATTATTATATGATACATTAAAGCTTTTTCAGTGCTAGGGGATATAAACATTCCACAGGTAGATAATTATATGAGCTTTTACCATTACCACACACAGTAGGGGACCTTATTATAATACTGCAAGTTTTATGTCAGATAGCAAGCATTGTTACATCTTTGCAAAAAAAAAATTGAAGTGATTTACAACCACCCAGTCAGATTAAAGAAATGTCAGTCTTCATACAAATATTTTCCTTACGAATGGTCATGAGCATTAAGTTTTTTTGGTACACCATCCATGGTATTGGCTATTTGTTGACTATAGAAAAATATACTGCATAACTGCTGAAGGACACAATGACTTCATGTCTGAGTTCTAAGCTTGACTGACTGCAGTCTGAGGAAAGCCGCAGCCTTTTACACTGGGGGGCAAAGTGTAGCATCACAGTAAGCCTGGAGGTTGAAGGGAGGACCAGCATGGATACCAGTAAGTAAGAAGAGCACAGTGTAGTTCCTGCCACTTTTTGTTTGGATCCTCTGGGCTGCAATGTTGGTGTAGCGGTGGTCTGGGGACACCAAGGAGAGGACTCGTCCCACTGGCTGCACGCTCTGGTCAGCCAAGAAGTTGTCCTTCACAAACCTCAGTGTGTTGTCAGAAGCACTGTGCAGCCCACACTGTCACAGGGAACAAGAGGTAGAAATACAGGCAACAGCTTTCAGTTAGCCACATAATAAAATCAAATCATTTAACCTTGGACTGGCGCTTTATCAAATTAATCTGTAATTTAGGTAGTGTAATAGGTAGTGATGTATGCTAAACTCATAACAAAAAATATCAATCAAGTACTGTGGTGTAGTTACTCATATGATTATACCCATAGATTAAAGCCTCCTCCAATACTCTGACACTTGCCTGTCCTGGAGTGGCAGTTTTCTCTTGAAGCCTGGTGCTCCATCGTAGCGTGTCTCTGTTCAGGACCTTGTAGTTTCCTGAAAACACAGCCTTGATGTCCTTGAGGAGGAACCTGCACACTGCTGACCGCCCCGAGTTCACAGACCTAGTGATGCAGCCAGAAAGCATTAACAGTGTTGACTTAGGACACCAGCTTGTTAAAAAAAAATGCACAAAGTTTAATCCAGGACTTCAGCTGTCCCCCAAACTGATTTGAATACAGTTCAAATAGGTTTAGTGTCACTTATCAGTCTCACCACTGGGAGGTGAAAATGCCATAGAAAAGCATTTCATCTTCAGAGGTGCCATCTTCTGGAGGGAGGGCTATGACATCCTGAATGACATTATAGGGCAGCTCATTCTCGTGGTGGCAAAGAAGCTGGGCCTTTGCAAATGTGGTCCAGCGCCTCTGGAGGGTGCGCTGCCCTCCAACATCACTCTGACAAAAGAGCATATCACAGATTATGACTAGGAAATGTTAACAGTCTTGTGTGCCTCAGTTAAATGAAAGTAGGAATGAGTGACTGAATGAACTGAGACATATCCCAAACAATACCTGGAAATTTGTCCTAAAGGGGACCGTTTCAATTGTTTTCTGTATTTATTGTTAATTTTCAAAGTGTACTCTGGAATTCAGTGGATTAAACTTTATAAACAGCTTTGGACTAGATACTTGTTTAGATTCACTAAAGATAAACAACGCTGAGGTTTCATTCAGAAAATGGCAGTTTTTGTTGATTCCCCATTTTGTCATGAATGTCCTTATTACCTGCAGAAATCAGTACAATTAGAGTATTCACATAAATAATATCAAACATATTTAATACGCATATTACTTTGTATTTACAATTATAAGCTGTTTAAAGGTGCTCAACAACATTAAGTTTCTAAAATAGAATGCAATAAATGTAATATCATTGGCAATTAATTATAAGCATGTATGCGTGCAAATGATTGTGATAGAATTAAACAATTGATGGCCCTAATTAAAAGAATACATCCACATGAAGCAATCTGTTTAGGACTATAATAATTGTGCCTTAAGGTAACTAGTTAGGCTGGGAGTAGGCTGGTGATGCATGCATCTGGGGGGGACGGACTTCAAAAGTATCTTCAACTACAGACATACTTCAGAGTTTCTTTTTAAAGGGGCAACATGCCATTGACGTAACCCAAAATAAGAATCCTTATGAGTTTATATAACTTGGATTTTTAAACAGTGATTTTAAAATGCACTGGGAGACTTGGTGGATGCAATTCAAAGGTGTGTGTGTGTGTGTGTGCGCACACACACACACACGTAACTACTTTCTGTTAAGCTATTCATGAATTATCGTTACAAAATTCACAGGACATGAATTCATGTTCTTTTATTTTATGGTAATGCGAACATGAAAAGTAATTCAAAACACACTAAGTCATTTGGACACAAAGCAATAAGGTCCCCCCCCCCTGTTTTTAATATGTTTTAACACCTTTATTAATTGTTTTGATTCAGGGCTTATTATATTGATAAACTGAACAACTGAGATGCATAGGAAAAGCTATGCCATGAGTGGGGGAAATACCTGCTCAAATGATGTGGTACTTACCATAATCAAGTTTTGAATTTTGCTTTCAAATTTCTCTTCTCACAAGACATTTTTGACATGTGCTTCTTTTGTGCAAGTTATTGTACTATGAGCACTGTATACATTAACTGCGGTAAACCACATTAACAAATGTACTGTTCAGCAGGAGATGGCGCTATACCGCTTTATCTTAGTTTTTCGTGTTTTGTTATTGAAGGACAACTTTTTAAAATCATTTGTCACCTCTTCTGCATCTCACATACTACTGTGCAAAAAATAACTGAAAATATTACATAAATATATTGCACGAACAAAACATTCATAAATGTTGACTAAAAGCTAGAAAGTACATCATTCCATGCACAGAGCTGTACTTATTTCATTTGTTTTATTTTTACTATAAAACCGATGGAAGAAGAAAGACACGGCAAGTATCCATCTACTGTAGGATTAATTTGTCCAAATTATTCTGACAGATGTATTAATACCAGTTTAAGAATTCAAAACGTATTGCACGGAAACAAATACTGTTTTCTGATCAGTTGTTTTGTCAGTAAAATTCCTTCACCTGAGATTAAATGGTGTAGACAAGGAAGAAAAAAAGTTATTTGTTGTGATGATGCCGGAAGAAGAGTTTGCTTACCGTGCACACCTGGGCAACACGAGAGACGATCAGTTTATCAATGAAGTCGTACTCCCGGCCCACCTCACTGAAGAAGAAGTAGACTTTCTCCTTGCTCGGTAAAATGGTTGAGCTGACAAAGGTCGGATCTGACCCAAAAAGATAAAGTACAACAAGTGATCACTGGTGTCCTTCAAATCAATACTGCACTATTGGGGTATGCAGGTTATTTGATACATGAAGATAATTTCGGAGCGATCACGGTCAAACAGTTGGGCCACATGTTAGCATTCACCTTCTAGCCAGCCCAGTGTGTCATCCAGCTTCAGGTCGGTGTGAGGTGCTTGGCTGAGATACCGAGAGATGACTGGCCGGTTGCCCCTGTAGTCTGCTACCGTGCCTGTATACAGCTCCCCATCTGAGTGAGCAGATAGATCACACATAGAATGTAAATAAGAGCATCAACACTGGTTCACATTTCAAAACTATTCACATACCTTTTAACCTCTACTGTTCCACAGTCACTTGTAACACCATTTAATATGTAAATGGAAATAAATATTAAACAAAGAACACTCTAAAAAAACTGAATTAAAAAACAAATAGCCTTCTATCCCCACAGACGTTTTTTATTACTGATTAGACTGGTGTTTTACAAAAGTGTAGTCATATTTCATCAAATACTACTTATAATTTGAGATTCCAGGTTCACAGTTCATTTACAGCACTAACTATGGCAGCCAGCCCCACAGTACTGGCATACAAGCAGGTTGATAACATGATACATCCAGCAGCAGCAGCAGCAGCAGCAGCAGCAGCAGCAGCAGCAGCATGCCCAAAATCAGCACTACAGTCCCCCTACACAACTCACCAACTACGATAGCTGTATTCCTCTGGTAGGGGTCATAAGGGCAGCGGCCTCGGCCTTCGTGGACCTTGCCACTGATTGACAATCTCTCCACATCCTGAAAAGGGGGCACAGAAACACCACTGTGGGCTAGTTTCCTTTGCATAGGGAATAAGCTGAGTGAAGGGTCTGGTCAGAGTGCTAAGACTGTGCATGTACCTTCACCCACTCAGCTCACCACACCTGCCCTGGCACAAGCAGAGTGGAGGCCCACATCATTAGAGGAAGGGCTTTTACTACACTTGAGCCATTTTAAATGATCTAGGGGCCGTGCTCTTCCGTGACAAATTCAAGCACACTGGGTTACAAGTGAAAGCTGTTCCTTTCAACCAGGAACATTATTAAATAGCTCATTGTATGTGCGTAACCACCAAGATGTCTACAGCCCCTATGTGACACTCTGATGGACAGAAGGATGCAAAATGGCGTGAGCCTTACAATGTAGGTGCAGAATGGGCTGAAGGCATGGGTACCACAGGCATACACGTGAGTGTTGTTTAGGAAACGCAACACACGGATGAAGTTGTGACAGTCCACCTGGAAGCAAGCACAGAAGGAATTACAGAGAAGAGTATTGTGCAGAAATTGACACTACATTATTATAGCAGCCTGGGCTTAAGAGACCTTACTTGAATGCACCCATTTCATTCAGAGACAGCATGAACTGTAGCATTTATTTGACCACTGCTCTTCACAGTCTCAGAGTTAACTGGGATTTTTATACACTTTATGTGGAAAAACTACTAGATTTACACTACTATAAAACAAAAGATCAGGAACTAACCAAAGACTGAAAAAAGGAATACTGCACAAAACAGTTGAGCTCCAAGGAGTTTCAAAGAATAATAAACAACGGTATTTTAACACAGACACAACAGTTGTAATATCTGGCACCAAAAAGTAGAATTTAGACTAATTTCATCACCTTGTCCTTCTTGTGCAAATTTCATGCCATCTAAAAAGTAATTTTAATGTATTTGAACACACGGGTTTCAATCGATTGCAGCTTTCCAAAAATTTACAAGTGTCAATTGAGGAATACAGTAAAACTGGTAGAGGGGGACCTGAAAATTTGTGCTCATCTAACAAATGTGTCTTCTGTTTACCTTTTTTTTGCCCTTCATGGAACAATCGTCAAGGTCTGTTGAAGACGGTGACCAGTCCAACTGTTTGAGAGAAGGAGTGGATAAAAATCAATTCCTATTCTCTTGACTGATACAGTTATGTTTAATCCAAGCAAAAGCTCAAACGTTTTACAGGGAAAAAATTATGTGGCAGATAAGACACGTGGTTTTTGTTAATAAACCGTCAAGAAATTTACCTCTAAAACATAACACCACCATGTTATTCATGCTGGTATTTTCTCCAGCTAGATATTTAAAAGTGGGATGATTAATATTCATAATGAGATAATCCAGGGGACTAGCAAAAAGTGGACAATTTCAACATTATTTCAGAGTTTATTGAATATGAGCCATTTCCAACAGATTTCACTGTGGTTTCTCACGAGTATGGAAATACATATGAGTTTCTGCCAGTTAAGACAATTGTTTTTGCCTCCTTTTTGCTTTTTCCCCCTGAACAAACCCAGGATATTTTATATCCCACAGGAGCCCGCCCAGCCCCATGTTTACATCTGTAGTTTTCTTTGTGAAACAGCTGTATAGAGAATATACATAGATATCATGGACTAAAGTGTCTTTTCTTGTTATTTCTTTATTTTGGAGAAAAATTTGTTTTACTATCTCATGTGTTCAATGGTTCTACGAGCTTCAGACTTTGAGACTTTAGCCTTGTCCAATCAGTTCACATTTCTATTTGAATTGAGGACAAAGCTAACTTCTGCATTATTTCATTATTAACCTTGCTCAACAACCAGTATAAATCACATCCTTTTTTTTTTTTTTTTTTAAAACACTACTGCAAGAATAGTTTTGACTTCAGCACTGTTTCTTAATGAGGCCTAAGGTTAATTTAACATTTTAGTTGAATGACACATATTCAATAAGCTTGATGGGCAAACCAGAGAGGCTTGGACTTGTACAGCACTCACGTTTTTTGTAGACGCATACGGACTGAATATAAATGGTTTGTCTCAAACCAGTCAGATGTGGATGGCATACAAAGACAATTAAATATAATGAATATTCTATTTCCAGTTATAAGAACAGACTGGACAGTATGGAAGCTACAGGATCATAAGCTCACCTTGCTCTTCATTTCCATGACACCTGGCTGACTAACATCCAGTAAGAGGACAGCATCCCGTGCACCCACAAACAGTGATTTTTCATCATCACTTAGCAACAGGGTGGTGGTGTTCCCAATATCTGTGTTTGAGAACAGGACAATGGACCGACCAGGGCTTCCTATAGAAAAGAGAAACAAAGAAAGGAGCATTACAGCTGGCTTTGAGGTGCCCATTAACCTATAACAGTGCTGTGGCCATAGTCATGCAAAAGTAGTTAGGATCATTCTTTTAATATCCCATTTTGTGAGATTACAAAATAATGCATGCACATTTACTTAACATTTCATACAAAAATTGAACAGTAGAACTAAATATCAGCTTTTTTATTTTTAGCCACAGATGCATGCAACACACAATCCAAAACCTGCTCTTTAGAGCTGTCCATATTTTCACTGCATATTTTACTACACTGTGAAGAATGGAAAGATGTACAGTGCGAGCATAATGGCAGACAAGTTATTTCATTTACTGATGATGATGATGATGATGATGATGATAAGACTCATCTTTCCATCAAGAAGCAACAAAGAGTATGACCTTATGGAACACGTGCCTAAATCTTTTGCCCGATTAGGAACACTTGGCCGTTTCATATTTCCAGTCTGACTCTCAATTCTACAGATTGCTACTCCAGTAACGTGCACCAACAAAAAAAATCAGAAAAACAAACTGTGCTTCAACAACCATTTGTCTACATTTAAATCTCCTTGTTGAGAAATGTACTTTTGTTTAACCTCAACTGTATGACACTTCGGAGAAAAGCATATGTTAAATCAACATGCAAATGTAATGGTTAACTTATCTTTGTGACCAAGCGACAAACGCTTCAGGTTCACAGAACGGTTCGGTAAACCACTAGGTTCTAGTGAAGTGCTATTCAGGGAACAACTGCAGTCTATAAATTACCACAGGTACTCATTTCACACAAAGGGCCCTGTGAGCAGAATGAAAACCAAATTGGCTTCCAAATAAAACAGTAAGTGACTAAAGTACATTTTTAAAATTAGAAGCTGAAATTCAGATGTCTGACAGTGATGCATAATTGCACCACACTGCAGCTAGGGGTGATCAGGTTTCTTCTGGGGGGGGGGGGGGNNNNGGGGGGGGGGGGGGTGGGGGGGGGGGGGGGGGGGGGGGGGGGGGGGGGGGGGGGGGGAATAGAGATGCACGTCACAAATAATAAAGTTACTTGAGAGTACCAGCTTCCTCTTTAACTTGCACATAAATGTGCGTGGACTAACATTTGCACAGACTGGTGGAAAATAAACTGTTTACAACATTTATTCTCATTTGTATTGTTCAAGTAAAAATAAGAAACTTTTATACATCAAAATATGTCACCAGACACCTTTACCTACAGATTACAGGACAAATCATGTACAATATATAATGACTATTCAATACAGTTAGAATACTCAAACAGCTTTTATTGATTTTTTTTTTTAAAGAAATGCAAAATAACATTTCTGTAACATTTATTTCTGTAAAATTTCAGTTTTACTACCATTCTATTTTTTAGCAAGACAGGGTTGGAAGTTCAAAAGGACCATTTCTTCCTTGTCACTGATATTAGAATCCACACTGAAAAACCTCTCATTATCAACACTTATCACTCTTGCTTGGTTTGAGAAATTGTTGAACCACAGACAAATTCATACCATAGCCAGGTGTCACCTGAACATTCAGTACATCTGGAAAACAATGAACGTGTCATCAATACTGGCTCAAATTCTTGGTCAAAATTAAGCATCGGTTCAATAATCGATAAAATGAAACAATCATCAGCCAATATGGATATGATTCTGATATCATCGTGCATCCTTTTTATTTTTCCAACAGAACAACAGTATGAACACATTTGACACCGTGTAATCAATTATAACACCAGATACAGTATTGCGAATGAACCACAGAGGATCCAAATTCAATAGTTCAGCGACAAGATGTAATGTACTATCAAACCTGTTCAAGCTTTGAGATTTTGTTCCAACTAAAAGCTCTGTCACTCAGCTCCTTTTGCATGCAGCCGCAGACTCGGTATAAAATAATTTGTCTGGCTGTCTGAGCAGGACCTAACACATCCTGTTATGCAATTTGTAATTTGTATGTAATAGCAGTAATTTTGGTAACTATCACAGACTAATTCAACATGAGCTGTATATAATGTACTTCTGCGAGGCCGTGCACCATTTTTGTTGTTCACATCTAAAGGGCACACCATCTTTTGCTACAAACATGCTGTGTGCACTAATTTGTACCTGTAACGTGACCTTCACATCAGGTCACGACCAACCTAACTTTCATGGTAATGGTTGGGGCCTGTAGCCCAAGCCTAAGAAGATTTATTTCTTTAGCAGACACTAATCACAGATGCCATACTTAGACACCTGCAGTAAATGCATAGCTTCTGCCTGGTCCTCTGTACTGGTTGCCTGCTTTTGCATGCAGTTTCATACTTGATGCACTAAGAACAGAGGAACAGAGGACTCCCACTGTAATAAAACATGTCATGATATGAAAGGCTGATGACTGTAGTGTGACCTCCTTATCTAACACACAAAACACAATATGACTTTGTCGAAGACACATTTAAAAGAATCTTACTTTTCTGTAAACAAAAATTCACTACTTGGGGGCATAAAAAGAATATACTATGCATTCCTGGGGTGGCAATATGTAAAATATTGCATGTTTTTGACCTAATACTACAAAACATACACGCTGTCGCAGCAGGAATTGATACATCAAACCAGGTGACATTTTTCTAAACCTCAATTGTCTAGTTTTGGTGAGTCAAAAAAACACCTTCCTGTTCTGTACTGATACAAGTGGAACCCAATGTGGTCTTCTGCTGTTGTAGCCCATCTCACTCAAGGTTTGATGTGTTATCTGTTCAAAGATGCTTTTCTGCACACTATTCTTGTAAAGAGTAGTTATTTGAGTTACAGTAGCCTTCCTGTCAGCTCAAACCACTCTGGCCATTCTCGTGACCTCTCATCAATAGTGCGTTTCCACCCACAGAACTGCTGTTTGCTAGATGTTTTTTTGCACCATTCTGTGTCTGGAAACTGTTGTGCATGAGCAGCAGTTTCTGAAATGCTCAAACCACCCCATCTGGAACCAATGCCACAGTCGAACTCACTTAGATCACACTTTTTCCCCAACACTGCGACATTTGATGTTAACATTCACTAAAGTTCTTGATGCATGTCTGATTTTATGCTTTCTTGTATGCCACATGATTTTAGCTGGTTAGATAACTGCATGAATGAGCAAGTGTGCAAGTATTCCTAAATAAAGCTGCTCAGAGTGTAAATTCTCAATGCGCACAATTCATCAAAACACTTGACATTCTGACTGTAGCACTTAAAGAATGTGGCCTAGAGCCCCGTTTTGTGACTTCCTCTCAACTAATCTACTCCAAGCAGCAAGTTCCCTTTCATGCAGAACAGCCCACTCTCCTAAAACATCTGATGAGCTGGGTGGTGCTCACCATATGGACCAGAGAAAATAAGCTTGTCTCTTTTCTCCATTCCCCATCTCCAGGTCAGCTTGCCTGCTCTTGTTGGATATATACTGGACAAATCCTACAGGAAAACATTCACTTTTATTTCCACATATATACACTACACTCAACAGCTACAGGGGAGAGAAAAAAAAGTGACGACTTTGGACAAAGTATCTTCTCTGAATTGATACAATAAAATTATTTGGCTCCGTAAATTAATAAATCATTGTAATTGGCTTACTACTATAAGTGGAATGGGAAGAAAATGTCACAGATAAATAATTGAAATTTTTTTTTAATAAATCCAAAGTTCCTTATACCAGAAAGTCACAATTACCAATCATCAATACAAACATCCCTATAAAGTCTCAGACAAAGTTGCAAGACATTTACATCATTGTATATCTCAAATTAAATAAAGTGCCTTTCACAACAGAGTTATAGATGCAGACACTACTGAAGAAGTCAGTTTTTCCAAAACAACCATTTTTGTGTAGGTGAGGGCCTGTATAAGTGATAGGACATACAAAGGTCATGATGACAAATGATGTGATGCAAATTTATGGAACATTCTGGAGATGCAAGGTGAAGGAGTCTGAATGAGATATGCTCTGAGAACCTTCATAAAAGCTACTTTAAAAAAAATTAAAACTGACTTTAAATTATTTTAAAACCGAAAAAATGTCTTCTTTTCATAAACTTCAGATTTTTTTTTTTAAAACTTAAAACCATAAATTCGCACAACGCTCCTCATCTTACTGATCACAGAAACTGTAATACAACAAACATATAGGTAACAAACAGACAGAATCAGACTTCTGACTCTGCAACTAAAGAGGCAAGTGAAGATAAAGCAATAAAAAAAATTTAAGTGAGAATGCATGAATGTCTTTGAAATTCAGATCTCAAAGGTTTATTTCACACATGGTCAAAACTGACCAGGACATCCACTTTCCTACTTCCAAAAGTTGAGTCAACAGTTCCAGTGACCACATATCATGAAAATTGTCCCTTACAAAGCATTCACCATGTCTGCTCTGCAGGATTTAGGTTCTCAGGGGCTCAGCTCTCTGTCAGGGTGGCAGGAAAAGCACACAAGAAACACAACAGTGAACCCTAACATTGCAAGGTTGGAAAGCAAGGTAGCGCTAAAGCCATGCTGCTGACAGGGCTGAGGTGTAACCTTGAAGTGTCCTTTGACTCTAGGGGGTAACAGTCCTCCTTAAACACTAACCCAGCATGCATGATGCTCTCTCCATTCCAGGCTTTCCTTCACTGCCTGAGAGTGTGCACTCCATGCTCCCTGCTGCTAGGAATCTATTCTTCCATTACTTTGTGCATCTCCTTTTGTACTACCTCGGGCCTCTCATTTACCTGGACCATGTCACATCACTGTGATAAAACACTGCCCAAACCTGCTCTTCCAGAAGTCACTGTGCCCACCAACATGCTGGGAAACCAGGACTTTGGGTTCCTCTGCAGCCAGCGTATGATATCCAACACAATATCTCAAAAGTTTTGTGCCAAGTGAAGTTTGGGCATCCATTTCTTGGGTAACAGACTAACTCATGTCTACTGGAACCATGTACTAAAAATATGATATAAAATTTCAAGAGCTCTAAAATATTGCTAATGGAACAAGAAAGCATGCAGTTCTTAACGTCAATAACACTTTATTGATAGTCTTACTGACAATGCCACTACAAACTGAATAATCATTTACTGCATAGCAGCATCTGCATGCAAATTCTTTTTTTAAATCAAAGTACACTGTAGACACAACATAATGTCCCAACTTAGTCTAATACTAATAGACTAATACTTAGTCCCAACATATTTGGCCACATAGTAAGTGCGTTTGCATATCTGAAAATGCAACAAAACAGGTTCTATAACCACTATCTGGCTAGATCACATGATTGAAACTGAAGATATCTTGTATTGTTAAGCATAACAAACAAACAAGACTGTTGAAATCAGCATTTCTGCCCATTGAGGCTCCTGTACTGTGAATGAAGTTATTTTCAGTTCCTTTACTGAACCAGTTTCAGTTCTTACTTTAAGGAAGAAATAATGTTAATAAGTGTAATTTAAAGAGTTTATAGCATTTCCTGCATAAGTGAAAAAGCAGTTCATCAGAGAGCACATTACATTTAACACAGATCTTCATACTTAGGATATCCAAGTCACCATTTGTGTGTCATTCTTGCATATTTTCTTAAAGATCACCACTTGTACTTGCCTGATACACAACTAAGGAACTATCAAACATAAAACTAATTTTATGGCATTTTTGTGTAGCATGCTGCTGAAAGAAAAACCACATTAAAAGTTACATTGTAAAGCATGAAACTGATTTCACACAACAACTTTGTATGAGTTTGTATATTTAGCTTTTACCTTCTTAATACATTATAGTATTAAGTCATTTCTCAGAAAATAAACTTTTAAATACCATCCATTTAGGTGGAAAAATAAATAGAGTTTCTAAACCAGAAATGTTCGCCTTTTTTCCAACTAGCTCAAGACATTTAAATGAATTCGTTTATCAGTCATTTATTTTCCAAAGTGCTATACAACGATGAACTAGTACACCTATCCCCTGGTTTACGTTCCCAATTCAATCCTAAAAACTGGATTCCATTTCCCATTAATAACAATAAAAAAAAAAAAAATTAATGAATAAATAAATCCATTTCAATCCCCCCCCTTAAAAAAAGCCTCAAACAATTTCTAAACATATCATTAAAACCTCTAAATATGCCTATATAACTAACAAATTATCATCACTCGCTCTCTTTTCTTCTACAGACAGATAGCAAGGACACGTGGACACAAATTACATCCCCCACACTATTATTTTTCACTTGTGGATTGGATGTTATGATGGATCTTTGGAATGTAGCTGGTATTATGTGGTAGTTACATTTTAATGCAAACCAGACCAGGTATCCAGCAGGAACAATACAAGCAAGAAACACTATGCATTTCAAAAGAAGAATGCATTACAAATGGGGACTTTTTATACACAGTTCAGCTGAAAAGTGTTTTGGCACAAGTCTTTCTTCACCTAAAAACCTACAGTTTTGGATCTGACAACCTCATCATAAGTCAAAGTTCTCTTAATTTGCAAATATTTTTATACAGTAATTTATAACTCATAAGGATACATTAACCACACACACACACACACACACACACACACACACACGAGCAATTTAGTCGCCAAAACACCAGAAACACGTTTCTTTGGCTTATGGGGGGGGGGGGGGGGG